>NSMO01000652.1:0-17487 GCA_002588565.1 Coelastrella sp. UTEX B 3026
AAAAAAGCTGTGAGCCTCTAGTACAGTGCTAGCAACAGCTAACAGCCACTGCCACTAACAGTGAGTTGCAACATTAATCAAACATTATGGTCAGAGCCTCTCCCCATACCACCCAAGCCAGTATCACTTGACCCAGTGCGGCTTGGCGATTCTCGCACTTATTTTGTTCTGACTGTGGAGCCACGTGTGTCTGCTGCAGGTGCCACAACTTGTGGCTACTAAAGCAAAAACGTTCCATGGTAATTGCACACTCAAGCACTGTTTGATGGCTGCTGTAACAGCAGTGCTGTTTGAGCAATCTACAGACCCAAAACCGGATGAGAAAATCTCCTACCTCATAGCTGAGTTCACCCAGAGCAGCTTGCAGATTCTCAAGCTCCGCCTCCTTCTCAGCGAGCAACGCTGCCAGGTCATCTTGATCAGCGCTGCTGGCACCAGCTGCTGCCGCTGCCGCCCTGGCTTGCTCAAGGCCGGTTTGCAGTGCTGCTTCTCGCTTAGCAGCTTCTTCACGCACAATCTTGACCTGGGGGAGCGGTAGGTACCATGAGAGGTACGCGTAAGGAAGTGCCCAAGCATATAATCTGCCGTCGAAAGTATGGACGTCAAGTATTTGCAGAAGGCCGCCACATTGCACAGGGATTGCTGGCGTTAACCGCCACGGCTTGCTGACATTTGACTCTCCGCTTGCAGCGCTTAGATTGCTAACTGCACAGATACAGCGGCCTCCCTTAGACCTGTGCTCTTCCCATAGACAAACCATGCACATTGGGTTCAAACCACCACGCAAGCTTGGGATAAAAAACAAACAAACATGAGATAGGGCGCGCACACACCTCATACTCCACTCTCCAAGCTATCTGTCCTCCTGATCTGCTTGATCGTTCACGAGTTGCTCTTTGAACCTCACCAGCTGAGCCCTGCAGCGCTCCAGCTCACTCCTGAAGCCATCTGCTTCGGTGGCAGCAGACTCAGCAGCAGTACGGGCAGCAGCCAGATCAGCCTGCGCTGCTGCCAGCTGCTGAGCAGCAGCTGCTGCCGAAGGACCCTGGGAGTCCCGAAGAGCCTGCAGCTCATTCAGAACGTCCTGCAACTGCTCTTGCAGCTCGACTAATCGAGTGCCAGCAGCAGTGGCAGCAGCACGGGCATCTACTGCCTCAGTCCTAAACTGATCGGCTGAGGCTTGAGCTTCAGCTAGAGCAGCAACCGCTGTTGCTGCTGCTGCTGTTGCTGCTGCTGCTGCCTGGCCTCCCTGGCTTGATCCTGCTGCTGACAGCTGTTGCTGCAAGCCATATATCTGGCTCTGTGCTGTTGTAGCATCCTGGGTCATGTGCTGTTGTGATCCCTGCAGCAGCTGCTGCTGCAGTGAAACACAGCTGCTGCTGCTGTGCATCGAGCTTCTGCATGTATTGCTGCTCCAGCTCATGTGCTAGTGTAGCTGGTTTAAATGAATGGCCCTGGTCCTGTGTCTGCTGCTGTGTGAGCTGCTGCTGTAACTGATCTCGCTCAGAAACCAGGACAGTCACCTGTGCAACAACAATACGCCAGTCCCTGAAGATATGACGTGATATGCCGGAGAAATTGCAGATGTGGTCCACTTTGGCAAGCACATGCCTTGCAGACGATGCCAACAGGCGTGAGTGGGAGTCTTCTGTGGCGCCAGTAGGGCCCAAGCAGAGCAGGACAGAGGCCATTGTTGTGAGCAAGTGTTGGCCGCATGAACCATGTTAGCAATACAAACCTACACTGTCTGTTGTATATCCTGCACATCGCCAGTATACTTATCCCATCCATGTTGATAAATGCACACTTGCTGTAAACAGGGGTTGAATGATGTATGGGTTACCATGCTCACCAGGTATGCCAGGTTGTCCCTTTCGGTCGTTCATGCTACTTGCTGCTGACCAGCCTGCTCCAGCTGCTGCTGTAACATAGCTACTGCTGCCTCAGCTGGCTCGCTGCTGCCACTGGCTGGTGCTGCTGCCATTTGCCCTGACAGATCAGCAACTTGCTGCTGTGCTGCAGTCAGTGCTGCTTCTCAATCTTGCAGCTGCTGCTGTATGGTTTGCCGCTCGGTCCTTGCAGTAGCAAGCTCCTGCGGGCGGCAAGCACACGAGCATGGTGTGACGGCTCAGTGCAACCAGCCTGCAATAAACAGGAAGCTTAGAACCTGCACAGATCGACACATTGGCGATACTGCATGCAGCTACATAAGGGAGCCAGCATCCAGCGAACACTAATGGATGCTTTATACTGCTCTCTACTCCACCATCTAGGCCCGTTGGAAGAAGGAACCACTCAATCACAGCAACAGTGTAACTGTGGATTGTTGTGTGATAAGTAGATGGCAAACAGGCCCACCTGTTGCAGCTGGACCACCACAGCATGTTCACCAGCAACCTCCTGCTGATCACCCGCCAACTGCTGCTGTCAATCAGTCACTGACTGCTGTTGACCCTTCAATTCCTGCTGCAATGCAGCTATCTGCTGGTGCAAGTCCTGTTGGGCCTGTTGCGCTGCCGCTGTTGCCTCATCTAGCTGCTGCTGCGCTGCCGTCACTGCTTCAGCAGCAGCTGCTGCTCGACTCTGCTCAACATACTGCTACTGCAGCTAGCTGACCAGCTCACCAGTTCCCAGAGTTCAACCGTTTCAAGGTGGTGCAGTGCTGTCAGTGGCCTTGCTGTTCCGTGGCTTCCTGCTGCTGCTGCTGCTGCCAGACCGCCAAGTCTGGTATATATGCCTTCCTGATCTCCCGTTCATCCCTCAAAAAGAATCTCAAACATGGTAATTCAACACACGCCAACATAGGGTGCTCCAGCAGCCACCCTGGCAGATCATCAGCTGAACACACGTCATCGAGATGTGAGTCACTCCCAGCAGCTGTTGCTGTTACAGCTGTTGCATTGCTGCTAGAGTGCATTGCAGCAGCAGGTGCCATGGGATGGCTGGCCTCCACTGCTGTTGTGCTGCTGCTGATCTCTTGCCAGGCTGGCCTGTTGGCAGGTACTGCATGCCAGCGGTCAGCCCTACTGCTGTTGGTTGTGGCAGCAGCAGTGATAAAATGCTGCAGTGTTGAGGGAGGTATACTCTGCAGTGTTTGGATCCACTTTGGCCTCGCTGCACAGCTGCTGCTTGTGCTGTCTGCTTCTTCCGGCATAGTCATACAGGGCCCTAGAGACGATCTACCTACTTCTGCTGCTGCTGCTGCTTCTTGTCCATTGTTTGGCACCAGTTTCCTGGGGTCCTCTTTCCACCAAGCAATGATCAATGTTGTCCGCTGATCATCATATGATGCTGCTGCTGGCTGATCAGGCTGCTGCTGCTGCTGCTGCTGCTGCTGCTGCGGCGGCGACGGCGGCTCATCCAGCGGCATTGCTGCTGCTGGCAGCACCCCATGCAAACGGTTGCCCGGCCATATGCAGTACCTGCCGGGCTTGGGGAACAGCAGATACCCACAATCTGCTAGTGCTGCCCTTTCCTGCTGACTGGAATGCTGATGCTTGAGATGGTGATCGTGATGGTGGTGACGGTGTGTGTGCTGGTTCCCAGCTGCTGCAGCAGCAGCAGTAGCAGCAGTTGTATCCTTTTCAATACGTGTTGCCTCTGCTGTTGGTGCAAGCTTACTGCGCTTGCTGGGTGGCGTATGCCGCGTATTGTCGTCCTGCTGCTGCTCTGGCTGCTGCTGCTGCTGCTCTGGCTGCTGCTGCTGCTGCTGCTGCTGCTCTGGCTTCTGCTGTTGCTGCTGGTGGTGGTTGCAGCAGCATGCTCCGCTGACGTCTTGATCCAGCACTACTGTTGGTCCTCCTGCTGCTGTGAGGTACAGCACACTGCTGGCTGAGGGGTGAACCAACCTGAACCCTTCAACACCTCGCCTGCAGATAATCATTCATATCATCTGGTCGCGTGACGAGATTGCCAGTTGAAAGAGAACAAATCTGTGACAATTCAATTGTGGTACCAGCTGATGTACTGTAATGATGCGTATTAGATGTTGGCCTGGTCCAATCTCAGCGATGCTGCTGCTCTTAGTCCTCCTGCTGCTGCTGCTGTGAGGGCAGAGTGCTCTGCTGGCCATGGCCAAGGGGTGAACCCAGCGGGGAAACATTGGATGAAGCATTCCTATAAAACGCCTGCTACTTTTCCCATGAAGTGCTGCATGTGATGTATCTAGACCTCAGAACCATATGCAGAACTGGGCAGATAAGGCAAATCGACCATATCTGCCATCTGTTGACAAAACATGTAATCGACACAGCATGAAACCAAAGGGCTGAATGTGTGCACACCACATGCACTGCAATGAGGCTACAAAGTGACCGGTTTCACCTGAAAGCGCCTTCAGCTGCATCGAAGTGCAGTTGATGTGGAGCATGAACTGGCCTCGTGTGTGCCCACCACTCCACATAGGCAGCATCCGCTGCTGTTGCTACGGCTGCTGTTACTACGGCGGCTGCTGTACTGCTTTGGATGTCCCGTGTTGCTGCTGCCAACTGCTTCAACTGCTGTTGCAGCAGCAGTACAGCAGCTTCCAATGTGTTCTGTGGTCCGGCTTGTGATGCTGCAGCAATGTCTATGATGTAACTGGAGAACGGAGTATCATCTGCAAAGTAGTTGTGCTGCTGCCAGAAGTCGCTGCTGTTGCAGCTGAAAGCTGCCTGCAGGTTTTGCAGTAGCTCTTCCGGCAGTAGCATGTCATGCTGCAGCACCAAGGACGGCTTATAAGCATCTTCCCGGCTTTTCTTCTCAGCATCCGGCCCATGCTGTTGCTCTGACTGTGGGGATTGAAGTTGCCGCTGTACAGCTTCTGTGGATGCAGCTTGGCCGGTTCTGGCTGGGCTTCCAGCTTCTGCAGCAGCCCAAACACCGCTTGATAGGCGCCAGCGACATCCTAAGCGCGCGAGTTTACTGTCTGCTGCTGACGTGTCGCCTTGTAAGCAGTCATTGATGGCCTGCAGCAGAACACAATGGCGTTTCACGCTATACTGGCCGCAAGCATAGCCCTTGGGCTGGCAGAAACAAACGCTGAATGTGTTTTGAGCTTGCCTGTACGTATATCTGCTGGGCAGCTGCTTGTAGCAAAGGGTCCTGGAGGTCTAGTTCAAACATCCTTGGCAGCTTCCTGATGTCGAAGCAATCACTCGCAGACGGTTGCTATCATAATACTTCAGGCTAGTTCCACGATCAGAGTTGCGTGAAGGAGACTTGCCGGACGTCCCAAGGACAGGCGGGACCCGCTATGAAGCGGCCCAGTTTCCGGGACCCAAGTTGGGAACTGCACTGCTTGTAGGTACATCCGTAGCAATTCCTGGTGGTAGGAACGGCCAGCAGCGACCTGTAAGGTGCTGTCGCGGCTGACAAGGGACTATGGGTTTGATAGAGTGTGGTTTTGCAAGTACATGTCCGCAGTACAAACAGTGGTGTAGCAAAAGTGCACACTCAGACCCGTGCAAGGGGTTGGCTCCCATACGTCGCTCAACGGGCGCTCTTGTGCCAAAGTTCTGCCGCATCAGAGGTATGACAACGTACATAGATCTGCACAGCCAGAACTGTTACAGAAGGTGTGCAAAGTTTAGCTCATGCGACATAGAATGCCATGCAAATTGCTGCATCCCAAACGCCAGGGGCCACCACCCGACATAAGCTTTTACTCGGCACAAGCTGTGTGCAAACTGGCGCCGGCATGGCTTCCCATGTGAAGACTGGTCAGCTAGGCCACCTTGGTATTTCAACGTTTGCGCAACAGTGACTGGTTATGTCACTGCTAGCTGTGTAGCCAGCCTCGGGCACATGAAGCTGAGCATATTTGCCGATGTATTTGTTACAGCATGGCACCAGCGTCAAACGGCCAGCTGACTGCAGCGACAAAGTGCCGCTCCGACTACTGCAGTACTGCTCACAGCATCTGCAGGTGCTCCTGCCGGTTGCAGCCTTTACATGCTCGCTGATACGACTGAGCTGTTGCTCATGAGCATATTGACGATCAAATCAACCGTTGATTATCAACGGTCCAATAGCAGAGAGAGAACCCTACTCATGTGTTATGTCAGTGACCAACACCCATCTTATACGCTTTTGACAGCCTCAAGTGTGCTATTGACGGCATACACATACACGCAGGAACCCGCAGCTGCATACTGAGGCCATCAGTCTGCCCAGATTCTGAAACAACTGGTTGAATGCCCAGCATACAGCAACAACCAACACCACGAGCAGCAGCAGCGGCAGCAGCAACCATAGCACGCCAAGGCCTGAGCACTGCCGCAAGGCTAGGCTGATTCTGCTTTGCCACCCTTCACAGCGACACCACACAGCACTGACAGTGTGTGTTACATTATGCTTAATGCTATCATGTGCTATCACGTGAGTGCTGCCAGCCGGGCTGCCAGCGCATGCGGGTTGTAAACACGCCTACCCAGTGGTCTGCAAGCGACGGTGGGTCAGCTGCTTGCAGCAACAAGTGCCGCACACGCTGGCAGCGCCAGGCTGAGACGCACCTCACCTGTACAGCTCGCCGCAGCTGATGCAATGGGAATTACAACCCCCACCTGGAAAATATGTGGCACTTGGCTTCTGAAACAGCTGATAACGGCAGCGGCTGCAGGTTCTATTGTTCAATGGCTGAGCTGTTTTTTGCTGAAGCTGCTTTATGAGCGCCCGGTCAGCCATAGCCTGCCTATGCCTCTCATCATCCAGTTGCTGCAAGGTGTCCGGTCTAATCTCTTGCAGGAAGCCCTTGGGGGTTGCTAGGCACTGCTTAGCAATATAGTCTATGCAACTCTGGGTGATCTCTGTGAGGCCAACGCGGCTGCTGATGTCGAGCCAGTGAAAGGCATTGCCAGCATTCAAGTGCTGCTGGAGTCTGCTGGTGCCATTGCCATTGGCCCATTGGCTCGGAGCTTGTTCGGACAGAAAGCTCCTGACATGTTCTGCAGGGCAGTTGCAACCAGTTGTGCAAAACACAGCTTGTAAGTATTGTTCACAAAGTGTAGCGCTCTTTGTGGCTTGTGACATCTGTTCAATAATAAACATACGTTTGTAGAGCTGCCAGCACCTGGACATGCAGAACATCAAGCCCAGTCATTGTATGGCCAGGGCCTGCGTCTCAGATTTATAGGCCATAAGAAGCTGACCTGTGATGCAAGGCATGTCATACTTGTCCGCCAGTAGCGCCAAACGGCCCCAATTCTCGCACGTGACTCGGAACGGAGGTACAGAAGGCCCGATCAGGCGCAGAGCTTCCACCCACGCCGTCACATCCTCGTCATCCAGGGGGATGGTCAGGCCGCGGCCTGATTGCTGTTCGGCGGAGCCAACCTCCATAGCCTTCGCTAGCACGCCCGACCACTGCTTCAACACCACTTTGTAAGCGTACAAACTGTCTTTGTTAGGCGTGTTGCTGAACACCAGCTGCACGACGTCGCTGAGGTCCGCGGGGGGCTCACGGAAGCTGCACAGCTGCAATCTCGCCATTGAGTGGGGTCACTGCCTGTACCGATGCAGGTGAAGTGGACGCTGCGATCCATTGGTAAGGCAATGTAAGGAGCCCGCCAGAGAGCTGCTTAAACCTGTGCCGACGGCACGGATAACTATCGGCGCCGTCGACGGCAGCAGCTAGTAGCTGCAGCCGGAGGCATGTCTCGGGACCTCCGCGGCTCGAATACTCCGGATCAAAGACCTCATTATTCTTGCTTATTGTGAAGCATCACGAATTTTCAAGGCTGTGAAAAGGTGCGTACCGTGGTACAATCAGGTTACTATTTCCCCCCTGGACTAGTACACGATAGTGCCGGCCGTTGACAACCGGTCCGTCGCTGGCACTCAGACTAAATCGTCAGTGCCAACGTGACTTCAGCATATTGTAAGCAAGAGCGTTGTTTACTTCAGAGCGTTGTTAGAAAACAGGATAAATTAATTGAAGGGGGGGTTCTTATAGTGTGTTGCGTCATGGAGGGCTCATCGGGCACCCAATGCCATCAGCAATGGGTCCAGCAGGTTGCAGAAGATACGCTCTGGCATGGCCTCTCGGAACATAAAGGCTGCCTGAGAAGCCACAGTGATTGCCACCTAATAGTCTGCGTGATGCAGGCCTTGGACCGCTGGACAAACATCATGTACGGTACAGTTTGCATCTGCATCCTGCATCCCCAGTGACCAACTTCCACAATCAGCGACCAATGGTACAGTCTTGAGAAACTTGACGGCATTACGACGAGCCAGAGAAGCCTGGCTGAAGACCCGGTCTTCTGGCAGGTGATGCGGTACACACAGAACCGCTTGTGGCGTGCCTTGGCGGTGGCGTCAGTGGATTCCCAGGCATCAGAGACAACTTGATTGTTCAGGTTCAACACAACATGTAACACATCATGTCTGTGCTAACTTCATTTTCACTGAGTGCTCAGCCGCTTGCTGGGATGCTGCTACACATGACCATCAAGCAACTTGTTGAACCAAGTGCAACTGTGATGCAATCATCGTGTTGCCAACAATGCAGTGCATGATCACTGTTGACAACAAGTTGAACTCAACTCAGCTGCACTCTTGCTGCACCATAGTTGCAAGCTATCGCCAGAAGCTGCCCACTTGTGTGAAAGTGTACACCTGCAGCCTGCACTGTTGGACATAGGCAGCGAGCAAGCTAGGTGCTGAATTGGTACAGCACAAACAATGGTGTAGCAAACTTCAAGTGTGGCACACTTAGATCAGTGCAAGGGGTTGCCCTTGATGTGTTGCTCAACAGGCGCCGCATCAGAGGTGCAGCAACATACAGAGATGTGCACAGCCAATACTGTCAGCTAAGCTATGCGTAAACTGGCGCCGGCATGGCCATCGATGTAAACACTGGTCAGCTAGCCCACGCTGGGGTCCCAACGTCGCTTAGTGATCCGTGAAGTAAATCAAGGCCCCGTGCACCTGATACTGAGCATCTCTGCCAAAGTACCTGTTACAGCATCGCACCAATGTCAATGGGCCAGCTGACTGCAGCGACAAAGTGCCCGCAGACAACTGTGACTGCTCACAGCATCTGTACTCCTGCCTTTTGCAGCCTTCGTATGCTTGCTGATACAACTGAGCTGTTGCTCATGAGCACCTTGATAACTGATTCAACGGTTTAACAACAGACATGCCTGATCAACTGGTATGTCCGTGACCAACGCCCATCATATACATTTGTGACAGCACTCCAAGGGTGCTATTGACAGCATACACATACACGCAGGAAGCTTGAGCTATATGGAGGTCATCAGACTGGCTCAGATTCTAAAACAACTAATAGAATGCCCAACATACAGCAGCGACCAGCACCATGAGCAGCAGCAGCGAAAGCAGAAACCTTAGCACACCAATGCTTGAGCATTGCAACTAGGCTGATTCCGCTTTGCCACCCTACACAGCGCCACCACACTGCATTGACTGCGTGTGTAAGACTATGCTCAATGCTAGCATGTGAGTGCTGTCAGCCGGCCTTTCAGTGCATGCGGGTTGTAAGTGCTCAGTGCCAGGCTGACATACACCGCACCGCCGCTAGGCTAGTAGCATAGCTCGCCGCAGTTGATGCAAAAATAACCCCTACCCTTAGACAATTTACCATTGGGCTTCTGAAACAGCTGATAACGGCAACTGCTGCAGATTCTATTGTCCAGTGGCTGAGCTGCTTGTCTCAGATCCCTGGAATCCTGCAAGTAGCGCTTGGCCGTTGCCTCCACTGTTTCAAGCTGCTGCTCAAGCTGCTGTATCCGGTGTCTGAGCGCCTGATCAGCCACAGCTTGCCTATGCCTCTCACCATCTAGTTGCTGCACAACATCCAGATTAATCTCTTGCAGGAAGCCCTTAGGGGTTGCTAGGCGCTGCTTTACAACATAGTCTATGCAACGTTGGGTGATCTCTGTGAGGCCAACGCGGCTGCTGATTTTGAGCCAGCGAAAGGCATTGTCAGCCGTCAACTGCTGCTAGAGTCTGCTGCCGCCATCAGGAGCTTGTTCCGACAAGAAGCTCTTCTTGGTCATGATTCACTATGCTCACTCTGCCATGCACTGCAGGTTCTGTTTATGCTAGTGAACCTTGGCATCCCCGATCTACTGCTGTCAGGTCCCAGATCAGCTGATGACCTGGCAGCAAACATTGGACCTGCTGTTCACCCAGATCGCTTAGCCAGAGTCCTAGACTTCGCAGCATGCTCTGCAGGGCAGATGATGGAACAAAAGACGCAGTTCAGTGTTTTGGCCTTCGAGAGCCGAAGGCGCTGTGCTGGCTGTGCTTGACAATGCCAATGGCATGCAGGCTGTGCTGCCCGGACAGCCACAGGCACCATGATACTGCTGGAGCTTTACATGGCATGAGATTCAGGCAGGGACCCTGCAAACGGCCTGCCGAACACACACATGCAGAAAGTGATACACAGTTGACCCAGAAAACGGGCCAGAATGCTCACTGGACTCCAAAAACGGCCTGCCAGGCAGACGGCGTCTGCTGCAAGAAGCTGACCTGTGATGCAAGGCATGTCATACTTGTCCGCCAGCAGCGCCAAACGGCCCCAATTTGCCCATGTGACTTGGAACAGAGGCACGGTAGGCCCGATCAGGCGCAGGGCCTCCACCCACGCCGTCACATCCTCGTCATCCAGGGGGATGGTTAGGCAGGATGGGTTCTCAGGTGAGCCGACCTCCATAGCCTTTGCTAGCACGCCCGACCACTGCTTCAGCACGCTTTTGCAAGCGTACAAACTGTCTTTGTTGGGCGTGTTGCTGAACACCAGCTGCACGACGTCGCTGAGGTCCGCCGGGGGCTCACGAAAGCTGCACAGCTGCAATTCGGCCATTGAGTGGGGTAAGTGCCTGTAACGATGCACTTGAAGTGAACGCTGAAACCCAATGGCAAGGAGCTGTAAGGGGCCCGCCAAAGAGCTGGTTATACCTGTGCCGACGGCGCGGATAACTATCCGTGCCGTCGACGGCAGCAGCTAGTAGCTGCAGCCGGAGGCATGCCTCGGAACCCCCGCGGCTCGAAGACGTCGCCTCCGGATATATCTCTATGAAGCATCAACGCCGAAATGAAAAGGCTGTAAAAATGTGGGTAATGTGGTACAATCAGGTAATCATCATTCACCCTGGCTCACGACCACGTGCTCACGACAGTGCCGGCCGTCGACAACCGGTCCGTCGCTGGAACCCATACTGGGTCGTCAGTGCCAACGCCACTTTAGCACACTGCAAGCAAGATCCTCGCTGCAAACAGGATAGGCGAACCAACAGAGGGGCCCGACATTGAATTGCTTCATGGAGGGCTCTTTGGGCACCCAATGTCATAAGCAATGGGTCAAGCAGACTGCAGAAAACACACTCTGCCATGATCTCTCAGATCAGAACATAGTAAAGTCTGTGTGAGAAGCCACAGTGAGTGGAACCTACAGGCTGCAGCATGCAGCCTTTGAAATTCTGATCGACATCTCCTTTCTGCATCTGCAGTGACCAGCTTCTCACAGTCAACTTGTTGCATGGCTCAGTCACTTTTACAGTCAGTGACCAGTGGTATAGTTCTTCAGGGCAACTTGACGGCATTACAGCGAGCCAAAACAGCCTGGCTGAAGGCCACAGGTGATGCGGAACAGATAGAAACATGTGTAGCGTGCATTGGTGGTGGATTTCCAGGCAGAAGAGTCAACTCACATGATCAGGTTCAACACAGACTGCGCAGTGGCTTGCTGGCATGCGGCTACACATTGGCAATCAAGCAACAACAAGCGCACTTGTAGGTATTACAGTCGTTGTGTTGTTGCATGGTCAACAAGTTGAGCTGAATCCAGCTGCCTTCTTGTTGCATGCACCAGCGTTGCAAGCTACTGCCAAAGAGCTGCCCATAAGTGCAGACACAGGCAGCGAAGCAAACTAGGTGCTGCAGCGGTACATCAACAGGAAGTAAATGCCGTGAAGAGGTTCCTCAGCAACTCGAGTAACAGAGTTTGAGAGTTTGAACTTCGAACTGCTCGGATGTAACGGCGTTTCAACTTGTCGCACTGGCATCGCCGACGTTCCAGCAGCAAGGCAACCTGGATATGCTATTAGTAGAAGGTGCTAGATACGTCAGCCGCTTCAATGACACATTGGGTGACAGCTGCTTTACTGCCATCATTTGCACGGTCGCATTTGTGTGCTTGCGGGTTTGCACTTCAGCAACACATCAACCAGTAGAACATCTTTAGGAATCTGGTATGGGTTTCAATCCGCCAGATTGGGTGGCCCAGCCGTGCAGGACAGCCACACTAGAGGTACACTTGCTGCTCGCTTGCTCTGCGCGCACCAAGCGACCCTCTGTCGAGCATTTCTGTGACTCATCAGGTCGTGAGCCCGGATGGATCAACTCTGAAGCAGCCGGTGGACGCTCAAGCATACTATCTTTTCGGCAGGTGGGCAACAGCTGCAGCTACAGCATGCCAGCACGTGTTTTGCTTTTTCATGCTCAAGAGCATGCCAGACGCATTGCTGCAGTATAGAAACTCACGTTGGCGTGGAGCTTTACAAGATTGTGGCCCCTGTTTCGATATGACATCTGTACTGCAGGGAAGCACCAGCAGTTGACATTCCCCTGGACCACCCCACAGCTTCCCGCATACACGCAGCGCTCTGCCACCACCAAGACGGCAGGATATTCCTGATCGATCTCAGCAGCACACACGGCACGTTCATCGACGGCAATAAGGCACAGGCAAACAAGCCTACAGTGTTGAAGAATGGCATGCAGATAAAGTTTGGCCAGCTTGAGACAAAGTTTGTGGTGCATGACGTAGAGTCAGCAGGTGAGGTTCGGAAAGCATGCGGCTTGCCAGCAGAGACTGCAAAGACAATGTGAAGACACCCCCAAACAAATAGAAAAGCAGAAAGCGTCAAAGCAGCTGGTCCTGCAGAAGCACCTTGGATCATGTACTTCGGCTGCAGCAGCAGTTGCAGCAGGCCGCGTCCTTGCATATCATGCATTTTTGTGTGGCTGCCTAGGCAGGTCTGCCTCATGAAACATTGGATAGCTTCCTTTCAACAGCAGCAGCATGTGCAGTCGGCAATGCATGTGTTGTCAGAATTCTTTACAAATGCAGTAGCTGCACAGTTGACCTCGAACAGCCGACCAGTGCTTGCTGTAGCTACGCAATCAGCTCGATTCTTGAGCTGTGCCAAATGTGCATTTCCAGGTGAAAAGCGTCGCAGTGATGCTCCAGACGGCTTGGCTAACAAGCGCACCAGCAGCGGCAACATAACACAACAACAACAGCAGCAGCAGCAGCAGCAGCGAGGGATGGTGCGTGCCAGTCACCTGCTCATCAAACACAGAGACTCCAGACGACCATCCAGCTGGAAGGTGACTCAATGGTCTGCATTGCTATGTCTGACCCTTACACTCATATAGACTCAGTCCCAATCCGTTGCACACAAGCCTATCTGTTGCAATTGGTTAGCCTACTGCAAAGCAGCTCATGTGCAACAAAGCGCGGCTCATTTGTGTGTGCCAGTGACCCTCTTGGAAGTAGATATCTATATGTATGTCACAATCCGCGGTGAAAGCTGAGCGCCCAGGCGTTGAGCACTCACCTGGTGGCAAGGTATCTCACACCGCTACATCACACCAGCCCGCAACCAGCACCAGCAGTGGAGAGACTCACACAGCTGGCTCAAGCTATGAGCTGAACATACAGATGATTGGCTATAGGTCTGCATTGCATACTTGAGTGTTGTTGCTGAGCATGTGTGGATATGCAGCTCACTGGAATCAAATTGTGATGCTGTGAGCCTGTGGCTTTTACAAGCAGACTTCTGCACAGTGCATGGAGAATGATATGTCCTATGGTAAGGCGGTGTAGCTAAAGTTGCCTAACACGTGCTCCTGCTGCTGCTGCCATTGCTGCTGCTGCCATTGCTGCTGCTGCCTATGTACAGGAGAAGGTCATCACACGCAGTAAGGAGGAAGCTCTGGAACAGATACAGGTACGTGACTCTGAGTATGTTTCTGCCATGCAGACAAATGGCTTTGTCACTTGCGCTTACCCAGCATTTGTTGTAGCCTGTATGTACTTCATCCAGGGCCGTGAAGCTTTGCTAGCAGGATGATCTCTTGCTGTTCATGCTTTTCCAAAGCAGGTGGCACTTGCGCTGCCTCAATGCCTGATGTTTGATCACTGCTGGTGCTGCTGTGGTTGCCATTCAGGTGCTTCGTGAGCGTCTAGTATCCGGTGAAGTTGATTTCGCGACACTGGCATCACAAGAGTCACACTGCAGCAGTGCTAGGAGGGGTGGAGATCTGGGGGAGTTTGGGTGAGGGGCTTTGACGCTCACCGAGTGGAACCACCACCCGTGCAGCCTTGCACATTGGGGGTGATCACACGTATCTTTCGCGTGATTACGTGTGCGTGCATCACCAAGTGGTGTCAAATTGGGTGGTCAGCACTGTTGGCAAAGCAGTTCAATGACGTAATGATTACGTCATCTCCTGCTGTCAGACAGCCTTAGGTCTGTGACGGGGAGGCGACAGCTGGCACATACCAAGGAAGCCTGTAATACCTTTGTACCATCATGCTGGTTTTGACTTGTTCTGCTGCATGGCATTGCTGAGCTACACCACGCTGTCCCACTCTCGAGTTGGTACAGTGATCAATGCAACCACGACGCATAAGCCACTGCAGCCAACAGCAGCAGAAGTAGTTTGTGTTGCCTGGCATCTGATCCTCATGCCACAATTGGCTGCTCACTTTTGATATGATCTCGCGATTCTGTGCTTCGCAGGCCTGGTCAGATGCAGCGGGCGTTTGAAGATGCCACATATGCGTTAGAAGTTGGGGAGCTCAGTCAACCAGTGTTCTCAGACTCAGGGGTGCACCTCATACTCAGAACCGCATGATTGGCATGACCTGCTTTGGAAATAGCGGGGAGGATCTGTCACGTTGTAGGCGCCTAGTTTTGATGGCAAGCTTTGTGACAGTGTTATGTAACCTGTGTCCTGACAATAGTTACTGTACCACTATCAGGGCTTAGCTTGGCTGGCAGCCTGTTTGAGCAAGCTGTGCCAAACGAGTTAATTTGAACGCTCGTATCTGGTAGCAGTGTGCGTTGCGCTGCATATAGTGTCTGGTGTGGCACATAAGCCGCGAATAAACGGTTGGGGATCCTTCTGATCGAGTACAGTGACATCTCGTCGCAACCGCCGTTAGCGCCCCGCAGTCTCCATATCAGGTGGTCATATATTTTGCGAAGCCCAACGCATCAAGTGAGTAGACATCTTTGTCACAAAGCGGGCTGAGCTGCTGTTGACTGTTTTGCAAGGACAGGACTCTGTAAGTCCGGGTCAGGACACTTACCCGCGTGCTTTGCAGCCGATCTGTCGTTAGCGCAGCTTATGCAATCAGTCTGATGCAAATCAATAGCGACATACCCCTCTGATCGACGTGCACACCCAATAGACAGGCTAGAAGCAGAGGCCGTGGTCTTGGATCCACTGCCAGTCGGATTGAACGTGATTGCCGCATGAGGAGCAGTGATAAGTAAGACGTAGACGTCTGATACCACGTCAGAATTGCATCGCAGGGTCATCATGTCAGAGGAGCAGACAAGGGGCCCTATTCGTGCCAGCCATCTGCTGGTCAAACACAGAGACTCCAGACGACCATCTAGCTGGAAGGCAAGTGGCTTTATCTGCCGTCAAAACAGCATAGCACAACGAAAAAGTGAAGAGTTGCCGAAAAGGGGTTCGAACTGCACGAACTGCTGTCTGGCAACTCTTGGCCTTCACCATCACATAGGAATCCCCAAGCCCTGTGGCACACAGACGCACATGTGTACATGCCTTTCAGTGGAACTTGCAAACTCCCAGGATTATGCCATGCATTCATGCATCTTGCAAGGGCTAGCTGCTTTGTTGGTCCCTGCTGATACTGCTGTATGCTGTCGCTGTTGCATGCCATCACAGGAACCTGTAGTAACACGCAGCAGAGAAGAAGCAATGGAGATGATCCAGGTGAGAAGCTTCTGCAGCAGCATTCAGCAACAACCAGCATAAGATCAAAAGTTCACAAACTTTTGCTTGTCTGGCCTGGGGCAGCATCAGTGCCCAGAGATCTGCAAACAGCAGTAGAGGAGGCTGCAGCATGGCCTGCACCAAAATTGATCAGCTGAGCATAAAGGGGCCTGATGTCTGTAGCGTGCCCAACACTAGCTGGGCGAATGCCTGCCTGATCCAAATCCAGCAGCTATCATTGAGTGTCAACTTTGATAGTGTACGTAGGCTGCCCACCAACCCCTAGTATCTAGTAGACAGTAGATGCCCGTTGCTTTGATTACGATGCAGCAGAGCGCAAGCGCAAACACCATGCCGATGCATGCATGGGGGCCTTTCTCTTCACAGCGATCTACAGCCATAGCTATCACAGCTGCCCACGGCAGTCTGCCTGCATGATGGTGACAGTGCTACGCAAATGACACAAGGCACTCACCATGTGTCCTGCTGTGTCCGTCTCCACCAGGCCTTTCGTGAGCGTCTAGTATCCGGTGAAGTTGATTTTGCAACACTGGCATCACAAGAGTCACATTGTGGCAGTGCTCAGCAGGGGGGAGATCTGGGGGAGTTCGGGTGAGTGCAAAGCTCTCTGGTATGAATTAGTGACCAGTGGATGGCTTTTGGGGGCGTTGCGGCTGTGCTATGGTGTGGTGCGCTGTGGTGATTGTGTGTTCTGAGCCCGCAGCAATACCAGCGATGCCATGCACCTTGGTCCATTCAGCAGTTGAAAGGACCAGCCAAAGGCACGATCTGTCTTCCACATCAGCACCTGCCACTTGCTCCAGAACTGTTGCATGCTTGTCAGGACCATCAAATCACAGGCTGCAGAACAATCATGCGAGGTCTTGCAAGACTGCCGTGGTAGCAGCAGTTCAACTTAGCAAGCAGCGTTCAATCTGTTATAGTCAAGCGCAGGTGATTGCGTTTGAACTTGGGTTGTTCGTGTATGCTTTGCAGGCCTGGCCAGATGCAACGTGCGTTTGAGAATGCTGCATACGACCTGCAGGTTGGAGAGCTTAGTCAAGCGGTGTCCACAGACTCCGGGATACACCTCATACTCAGAACCGCCTAGAGTATACACTGAAGGCATTTATTGCGGAGACACGGCGATATAGCAGATGTGAAGGCATACTCTGGTTGATGCAAAGTTTGAATCCAGTGTAACAGTAGTCACTCGTCTCGTGAAGTCACTGTCGGTTACCGCACTACCGCAACATGCCAGGCGGATGCAACTTGCGTCAACCTATGGCGTCAGCTTTCTTCCGTGCGCTTACTAATTTGCGAACTTCGCAGCTGAGTTCAGCAGACCACGACAAGAGCGCTCACCATTGAACGTCCAACCGTCGCGGCTGAGTGGTGTTGCTGCATTCACTGCAAAAGCTTCTAGCGTATCAAGCGCATAGGAGACCGCCTCAACGTAGACCTGCGCCCAAGGCCCATTCAACCGATCCACCTGTGGAA
>NSMO01000653.1:0-11414 GCA_002588565.1 Coelastrella sp. UTEX B 3026
CCGACGCTGCATCGCGCCAGCTAGCGTCCAGCAGGTGCTGCGTGACCTGTGCTTTTGTGCCTTGAAGGCCTGATCGACTAGGGCAGGCAAATGGCTACAGCAGGGGACAGGCATGGACACAGCAGGGCAGAGACCGAGTGGCAGCAAGCACTGGAGCTTGAGAAGAAGCTGAAAGCAACTTACAGGTATGGAATGGTACTGCAGCTGCAGCAAATGCAGGACTAGTGGCATAGTGGCTGTGCTGAGTGGGAAGTTCAGCGGAAATCACAGACGCACTACAAGATACAGAACATTGGGCAGTACCAGCAGAGTGATAGTGGCAGGAACAACGGCCTCTGGCTGGTTGCCATAATGCAGTTGTGCCAAGTGCTGCTCCCAGTAACAGGACTGCTTCCCAGTGGTTTGAACATACAGTTGAGAGGATCTACAGGCAGTTGCTGTTGCTGTATCAATCGACTTTTCGATTGCGGGACCCCAGTGCAGCCCATCTGTAAAGTGGGCAGTGGCAGCATGGCCTGTGATGAGTGATGCAGGATTTGACTGGCCAGCAATGTTGGCCTGCCTTGGAAGCAGTCGTAAGGCTGCACTGGGGTTTGTTGAAGTCGTTTTAGCATGTTATGTTTTAGCAGAGGTTCTAGCAGGCTCGGCCATCAGCAAGTGTTGATCATCATCCAGCATCCACGCCATCAGTTTGCAGCAGCATCTGATGCTTACAGCAGGTTGTGTTGCATTCATCGGCGGGGGCTTTGTCTGCATACAGGGAAGTTCCTTTTTCTGTAGCACTTTTGCACCATCACAACCACTTCGTACTCTTGCTGATGGTTTTTGTGCAGCTTTGCTGTCAGTCACGTGCACCAACTGTGACCTGGCACGACACCCAACTGCCTTGCAGGAACAAGAGCTTCTATTACCCACAAGCAATGTATGACTGCTGCATTTGGCAGCCTTGCATGCATAATGTATCAATGCACATACTGTGATCCTCATAACATGAGGTTGGATTGATACAAACCCAGACTGTGTCCCATCTTGGTTGACCTGGCCATGACACTGTTTTGACTCTGCAGTGGCAAAAGCTTCCACGACCCAATGCAAATTATTTCTGCTGCATCATGCAGCTGTCCAGGTACTGTGTACTCATGCCTGTACTTTATATCAGAAGGTTACATAGTCCCACAACAGCTATGCTGTCCGGCATCTCATCCAACTGACCTGGCGACACTGCCTCTGCGCTGCAGGGAAAAGAGCTGCAAAGGAAAAGGCAGATCTCCACTGCTGCTTTTGCAGCACAAAAAAAGATTGTGTCGGTGCTTACATCAAGGTGCTCATGTCTGGTTTCTTAACTGTACACAACCGTTTCTGTCTCCAGTCTAGCCGACTGAGCTGTTGATACTACTGCGGCTCTGCAGGAGAGGAAGCTTCTACGATCCAGAGGCAAATCGTCGGCACTGCACTTGGCAGCATTGCATGTATTGTGGCTCCATCTTACTGGTTTTAGTGGCTGATGTTGGATGCACTCCAAAGTAGTGGTGTGTGTTCCACTCTTGTTTCTGACCTGGAACTCAAAACCGACTCACACTGCAGGAAAAAGAGCTTCTATGACCCAGAGGCCCGGACCCTGCGCTCTCAGCTTCGAACCTCCTATGAGTCTCTGCTGTTCATTGACGCCGGGTTTGCTGCGGCCAACGATGTGGAAGTTGCGCTGTGGCGGGCCGTGTTTTACAGGCCTATTGAGGAGTTCAGGAGCCGGCTGAAGCAGGCAGAAAAGGTACGCATGGTAGAGTGTTTGGCACCATGGTGTGCTTGACCATGCCTTTTGGTTTGGTGGTTTCATGGGCCTGTACGTTACGCTGAACTACCTCGGATGTACAGTGCAGCACACTGTTGGTTTTTTCCACGCTGCTTATGCTCAACCACCTGGGATGTGCAACTGCAGCACACTGTAGCAGCACAAACATTCCGCTTCCTGATAGTGCAGACTGACCGTTTGTAGTACATACACTCTGTATCTTATAACATAACATGTCTAAAGCTACTACAATCAATCAAGTAACTCGTCAGCTTGTTACAGAATTGCCAGCCTACTGCTCAGCGTCCTTTTCGTTTGTTCCTGCAGGGTGGAGAAGTTGGTGCTGCTCAAGTCCCCAAGGTTGCAGCAGCCTTCCTGAAGTTCCTGGAGGATGCATCGCTGTTCTATCGCAGGCTTATCATGCAGCTACAAGCAGCATATGGGGACGTGGGCGTGAAATTGGAGCTGCCCAAGGAAGTAGCGGTGTCAGCAGGAGGGACCAACGGTGCAGCGCCGATGCATTCCAGTACGGTAAGCAACATTGCCTGCTGGGGCGTTTGGTGCAGGACGGTTGCCTAACGTTGGTAACCCGGCAAACCTTGGCAACCTGTCATGTTATGGAGCTCAAGCATCCCTCACATTGTCATTATACTGCGCAAGATCAAGACCCACATGGCTCATGCTGCTGTGAGCCTTCAGTACCTACAGCAGTATGCCAGTCATGCTGATTACATCTCTTCCACTTGTTTTGCTGCGTGCAGGGTTCAAATTTCATCTACAGTATCACGGGCTTTGTTGGGCCCGTCTTAAACATGTGCAGCAAGATAGTCATGTTTCCTCTTGTCTTGCTGCCTGCAGGGTTCATCTCCTCCCCGTGATCTGCACGCCATGGTGTCTGATCGCCTTGGTGACCTGTCACGACACACGGGTCAAATTTCATCTACAGTATCATGGGCTTTGTTGGGCCTGTCTCAAACCTGTGCAGCAGTCTGACAGTCGCGTTGTCACTTGTTTTGCCGCCTGCAGGATTCATCTGCTCTGCATGATGTCCACTCCAGTGTGTCTGAGTTACCTTGTGGGTGACCTGTCACATCACGCAGTTCAAGTCTCCCTGCAGCAGCACGAGCTGCGTTTGGCCTATCTTGAACACGTGCAGCAGTGTGACAGTCATGTATGCACTTGCTTTGCTGCCTGCAGGGTTCATCTGCGCCTCGTGACGTGCGCACTAGCGTCCACCGTTGCTTGATATACCTGGGTGACCTGTCACGCTACACAGCTCAAGCGGCCCCCAAAGCAGCTCAGACACCAGCACAAGTCGCTGCAGCGGCACAGCAGCACCCTGCGGCACGACCAGACTGGCTCAAGGCAGCTCATTACTACAGGCTTGCTGCTAGGGTGCTTCCTCGCAGCGGCAATCCGCACAATCAGTTAGCAGTGATGGCGGTTTTGACGGGGGATGAGTTGCGGGCGGTTTATCATTATGCAAGGAGCCTGTGTGTTGGGATACCATTCCAGACTGCTAAGGAGAATCTGGCGCTGCTATTTGAACAAAACAGGCAGAGGTATGAGGTGTTCTACCCTCTAAGCTGTCATTTTTCTGCTGATCAGCATGATTGTCTGTATTCATATGTATCCTGTGCTATGCGAACAGCAGGGCACCTTGCATATACAGGCAATAGATTTGCATCACATCCAGGCGTGCGTGTAGTGTGTGGTCCTGTTTTTCGAGTTAATATTCTGTTCTGGTATTCATCAGAGTGCCAGCTGTTTGCTCAACAAACCAGCAAGGATAGAGTTGGGTTACATGGCTCTATTCTATGTGCGTAGTTATGTTTGTCAGCCAGCCGTTACGGTTCAACCGGCTGATGCTGCCCAACTCAACCTGACCAGCATACCAGTATCCGGGACACCCGCTTGCTTTGCTCATTCAACACACCCTTCAGTCCTTCTCTGCAGGTTTAGATGTGTATTGCACTGTTGTTGCCCAGTGCAATGTTGCAGGAAAATTCAGTTGTCTGGTGGCATCATGCCTGCACTAGACGAATCATCTGCTGTAAACATGCTATGCAGGTATGCTGACTATGTCCAGAGGAGGCAGCAGCAGCAGCAGCAGCAGGGCCAGGTGCCCGCGGGTCAGCTGCTGGCAGACCTGAGTGTATGTTATGTGCGCCTCTCAGGATTATTTTTTGACAAGATCAACCAACACGACTTTCAAGCGATCAGCACGAATGCAGCAGCAGCGCTAGCAGCCTTCGCTGGTCACCCGGCGCTAATGGATGTCATGCAGCGGCAGCCACGAGCAGATTGCACGCCGCTGCATTTGATTATCTTGGGTATATTCTCAGTGCAGAACTGCAGGACCACACCAGAAGCCAGATCAGCACCAGCAGCTGCAGGTTATGGAGATGCGGCACAGCGTGGTCAGCTCCGCAGCCGTGCATTAGCTACCGTCTTGAAGACTGGCCGTCTGCTTTGCCAGGCTGCTGCTGCAGCATGTAACGCAGTTGCAGCATCAGCAGCAGCCGCAGCGGCAGTAGGTGGTGCTGCGAATGGGTCTGCTGGTCCTCCTGGATCAGAATGGAAGGGTGTGGCATGCCTTCTAGTTGCTGTGAATGTGCTGTTCCATTGGTTAGCAGCGCAACCAGCAGTCGCAGGCTTACAGATACAAACAGCAACAGAGGACGAAGTAAAGTGCCGTGCTACGTTCTGGTCAGCTGCTGCTCAAGTTGTTACAGCGGTAGCGGCAGCGTATCCGTCTAGTAAGGCAGCAGTAGATGCAGCAGTCAGGGCGTCAATTGGGGTTGGTAATGGCTCTACTGGAGCTGACAGCTGTGATGGCGGAGCACTGCCAGAGGAGCTGGAGTTGCTAGGGTTTGAACCGCTGAGGTCAAAGCATTACTTTCATGTAAGTGGCACATATCATACGTTTTCAATGGCGTGCTCGAGTATTCACTATGAGGTGAAGCTTGCCAGAGAACTGGAGTCGACAGGGTTCTAACTGCTGAGATATTGTTTTAGGCTTTGGTTCCATGTAAGTGGCATTGGTTTGTGGTTTATCGACACTCATATTTAGTGGCAGATTGCTATTGGCTGGTTTGCAAGTTGGGGTTGCTAATGGCTCTACTGGAGCAGATAGCTGTGATGGCGGAGCGCTGCCAGAGGAGCTGGAGTTGTTAGGGTTTGAGCCGCTGAGGTCAAAGCATTACTTTCATGTAAGTGGCATTGGAATGAGGTTTCAGAGGTTTTCTGACACTTGTAGTATGTTTGGGAGATGCTGTGTCTGCAACTTGTGGTAGTGGGGCTATTGGAGCAGACAGCTGTGATGGCGGGGCGTTGCCAGAGGAATTGGAGTTGCTAGGGTTCGAAGCGCTGAGGTCAAAGCATTACTTTCATGTAAGTGACACATAGCATAGTATTTGATGGCATGCTCGAATAGCTATTATTATGGTTGGTTTAACAGGGCGACATAAGTCTGCAGGTGCGGCAAGGTAATGGGTGAAGGTACTAGAGAGTTTGTTACTTCTAGATTTGCAGCTCTTCTCTCAAACACCACGTTTCTTTGGCACTAAGGAGGGTGTATTGGAACTTTGTGGATATTGTATGGGTAGTACTCTGGTGCAGACAGCTGTGATGGTGGGGCGTTGCCAGAGGAATTGGAGTTGCTAGGGTTTGAACCGCTGAGGTCAAAGCATCAATTTCATGTAAGTGACACATAGCATAGTTTTTTTTAAGGCATGCTCGAATAGCTTTTAGTATGGTTGGTTAAACAGGGCAGGAGTCTGCAGCTGCGGCAAGGTAGTGGGGCTACTGGTGCAGACAGCTGCTACGGTGGGGTGTTGCCAGAGGAGCTGGAGTTGTTAGGGTTTGAGCCGCTGAGGTCAAAGCATTACTTTCATGTAAGTGACACATAGCATACTTTTTTGATGGCGCTCGAATATCTATTAGTATGGTTGGTGTAAACGGGCGAGATGAGTCTGCAGCTGCGGCAAGGTAGTGGGGCTACTGGTGCAGACAGCTGCGATGGTGAAGCCTGCCAGAGAACTGGAGTCGACAGGGTTTGAACTTCTGAGATATTGTTTTAGGCTTTGGTTCCATGTAAGTGGCATTGGTTTGTGGTTTATCGACACTCATATTTAGTGGCAGATTGCTATTGGCTGGTCTGCGAGTTGTGGCAAGGTGGTGCGTCTACTGGCGCAGACAGCTGTGATGGTGGGGCGTTGCCAGTGGAGCTGGAGCTGCTAGGGTTTGAACCGCTGAGGTCAAAGCATTACTTTCATGTAAGTGACACTTATCAAAAGTTTTCCATAACATGCTTGAATATCTATTAGTATGGTTGGTTTAACAGGGCGAGACAAGTCTGCAGCTGCGGCAAGGTAATGGGTCTTCTGGTGCAGACAGCTGCGACGGTGAAGCCTGCCAGAGGAATTGGAGTTGCTAGGGTTTGAACCGCCGGGGTCAAAGCATTACTTTCATGTAAGCAGCACATCTTGTAACTTTTTATTGACCTTGGGTTGAACTGCAAATTTGACCTTGGGTTGAACTGCAAACAGCAGGGAGGACCCATCTAGCATTATTGGTAGTTACTCCGGGCAGAAGTCAAAATGGTGTCAACAGTTGTGATGGTGTGACACTGGTTAAAGTTGTCAGGCAGCTTATCAATTGACTTCACAACTCGCTTGCAGATACCACAGCTAACACTCGCTTGCAGATAACATAGCCAACACCTCCTGTTCCGCCGTCCTGCTGTCCAGGTGACTGATGTGGGCAAACTTGCAGTTGATGAGCCTGCCACGCGCACTTGCCGTATGTTAGCAGCAGTACGTGTTGTCGCAAACAACATTACAGGCCCCGAGCAGCAGCAGCTGATACGGCAGTTGTCAGCTCCAGGTTCCAGCAGCTCTGTGCAGCCACAAACCATACGGCAGTTAGCAACAGGTGTGCAGCAGTTCGCAGCAGCAGTAGCAGAGATTGTGGCTAGGCCTGCTGGAGGATTGGAGCTCCAGCAGCATGCTGCTGCGGCTGCTGAAGGGTCTTCGGGTGCTGCTGTTGCAATGGAGATAGATAGCCAGCAGCAACAGCAGCAGCAGGCAGGGCAGCAGCCTGTGCAGCAGCAGGAGGAGGATGCAGAGGAGGAGGTCATCGTGTTCAAACCTCGCCTGAGTCGTGTCTCAACCATGAGTGATGATGCAACAGTGGCAGCAGCAGCAGCTGGTGCAGTACCTAGCCCTACTGCCCGTCTTGCTGCTGCTAGTGCACCTGCTTCTGCTGCAACAGCCTCCAGGCCCAGCCCCCGACCGACCATGCTGCCAGCCCGTGTGCCACCGCCATCTGTGGTGGCTGCTGCTGCTGCGGAACCCCCGCCCCTGCCACAGCAGCTGCTGGCCAGCCGACAGCAGGGCAGGGCATCCGGGGCCAACAGCCAAGCAGCAAGTGGTGTGTCAAGTCCTGCCGGCGCTGCATCGCCGCAGCGGGTAGGTAGCTACTCCCACTTCGGCCAGCAGCAGCAGCAGCAGCAGCCATCCATGATTGGTGGCCCTCAGCCTATGCTGACGAGCCCTGTAGACAGCCCAACTGTGGGCAGGATCAGCCCTCCAGCTGCTGCAGGAGCACCAGCAGCAGCAGCAGCCACATCAGCTGGACTGCTGCATGGTCATGCTGCTACTGCATTGGACTTGCAGCAGGGGCAAGCAGCCTCGGATGCACTCCTAGCTAGACTGACATCACGTCAAAGCGGTATAGCCATGAATCCTCCTGCCACTGGCTCTGGCCCGGCAGGGTTTAACAACATGGGTGGCGCAGGTGGTTTAGGTCTCAGCAGCAACTTGCCGCCAGCCCCAGCTGGCTATTGGTCTTCTGGGGGTGCTAGTGGGGGTTCTATTGTTGGTACAGGCTCAGGAGGGTTCAGCAGAAGTGCCATTGGGGGTTTAGCAAACCCACTGGGCATAGCAAACCCTAATACCAGCAGTACTGGTGCTACTGGGCTTTCAGCAGGGCTCAGGTCTCAACCGCCTTCGCCTGCGGTTTTTGGTGGAGCTGTAGCTGCAGCACCAGCAGGGGGTCAAACCCTTGCTAGCCCACATGTGGGGTTAGGTCAACAACAGCCACAGCAGCAGTTTGGCAGCTTGCTACCAGGCGCATTCACCGGCTCTGCTGCTGCCCACCACAACCGAGGGTTTAGCATGGATGCACTAGGGCTTAACGTAAGCCTGGGTTTGGGTTTGGCACAACAGGTAAACCCTAACCCTGCAGGACAGCTGCAGAACCCTGTGGATGACGGCTTCGAGGGTTTTGATCCTTTAGGGTTTGGCCTTAACAGTGCGATGAATTCTCAGACTTTTGCTGCTGGGGCCGGTGACAGTATGATAGGGGGCATTGCCTTTGATGATCAGTTGCTGTTAGGGCTTGGTGCCAGCGGTGCATCTGCGGCAGATGATACTGCTGGTGCCCGACCAATAAGCATTGCACAGCAACCGGAGGCACAGCAGCAACATCAACAGCAGCCTTGTGCTGATAGCCAGCTTGAGCAGACAGCAAGAGCTGCGGCGGATAGCATTCTGTCTCCGGAAGTCAGGTCTGGGCCGGCTCTCATGCAGCGGCACCAGCAGCAGCGACAGGAGCAGCAGCAACAGTACGATGCTCTGGCTGCAGCAGCTGCAGCGGCGGACGCTGTTGCTGCCCAGGCGTTAGCAGCTGCTACAGGTCCAACCAGCAGTGTAAACCCTGTGCCGCAGCAGTTTATTCCACAGCAGCAGCTGCTGCAACCCAGGCTGTCTGAAGACGTGTACAGCCCTACTGCTGCCCAGGCACAAGCAGCTGCTGCTCCTGGTCCCCGCAGCATCAGCGGTAACCTAGCGCAGCTTATAATGCAGCGCAGAACCTCGGGTGAGCCGTACAGTCCTACTACGCAGCAAGCTTTGGCTGCTGGCTTAACAGGCAGCGGCAATCTTGCGCAGCAGTTGGCAATGCAGCAGCAGCAGCAGCAGCAGCGGAGGCTTTCTGCTGATCCATACAGCCCCTCGGCACATCAAGCCCTGGGCCCTACCAGCGGCTTTGGAGGCACTGGGAATCTAGCACAGCAGCTCGCCCTTCAGCAGCAGCAGCAGCGCAGACTGTCTGGAGATCCTTACAGCCCTTCAGCACAGCAGGCAGTAGGTTATGGGCGAAGCTCAGATGCCTTACAGCAACCTCCGCCCCTTCAGCAGCAGCAGCAGCAGCGATCTCTAGCTAGGGTGTCTGCACCCTCAGTCCTGCAGCCAGGCGATCAGATGCCTAGCTCGCCGTCAATCTTAGCAGCAGCAGCGGCTGCTGCTCCCGCCAATACTGTGGACCCACCTTCAGGCAGCTACGCTATGTTCTCTGGGCCGGATCTGTTTGCGTCAGCAGATGTACCGGTCCTAAGTGCTGCGGCCATACAGGAACGGCAGCGCAGGATCAGCAGCAGCAGCATGACTGGCTCACACTCTTCACACCAAGGCATAGCACCAGTTCCCGGGCCCCTCCCTCCACCCTTAGAGCAACAGATGCAGATGCAGCATCAACAGCAGCTCCTGCAGCAGCAGGGCGTCAGGCTATATCCGCAGTCATCGGGACTTGAACGGGGTATTAGTGGGGTTGGGCTCCCGCAGGGAGAGGGTTTAGGGGCATGTGATAGCCCGACATCACCGGACGGCCTCACTCTACTGGATTACTTAGCACAACAGCAGCGAATGGGCCAGATGAATCCTCCAGCTGCTGGTGCCACAGCAGCAGCAGCAGCAGCAGGGCAGCGGATACCTCCAGGGTTTAGTGTGTCAGGAGGTCCAGGGTACCTCCAGGGCTTACAGCAGCAGCAGCAACAGCAGCAGGGAGATTGGGGCAGTGGGAGTCTGGGCCCTGGTTTGGGTTTAGGCGTAGGTGTTGCTCCTGGGGCCGGCGGCTTCTTTCATGGAGCGCAACCAGAGGTGTTGCTTCCGCCAGTGGATTTGGTCCAATCACAGAACCCCTTTGCCAGCTGAGGGTTCAGCACCACCAAGGTCTAGGGTCTATGGTACTTCTGAGGCTGTACCAATCGTCCTAGTTTGTGTTGTGTGATCCTAAGTTTGCAAGTGCTGCAGCAGTGCATATTTGCAACATAGTCATGCAACTGTTGTTGGACGTCGGTTGCGACTACACTGCCAACATCGGTACCAGAGACCCCAGACCTTGGCTGTTGTTCTTCCATACCACTAGTGTGCACATCATCTGCCTGGTGTGTGCACGCAACTCTCAGGCTGTCCTCATATCATCATCATCATTCCCTGTGGCACTCTGGTGTGCATGGCGCCGGTAGCCATACTGCAGGCCAATGTTGGTCATGAACAACATGAGCTTGCCAGCCTGCTGCAACCACTATTGATCAGGAGCCATTATCAGCAAGTTGGCTTCTGGCCATACTTTTTGTTGCCCTGCAACACCTTGTGAGAGTTTTTCTAGAGTGGGTGCCTCAAGCAGCTATTGAGCCAATTTGCTGGGACGAGTTGCTGCATTTGTGCTGCATGTGCTGCGACCGATCTGCCTGGAAGTGCCATGTAGGCCTATGCAGTAGTCGAGGGGCGTGAATGGTGGTTGTTCCTCTCTGTGTCTCGCACTCTCCGTGCGTTGCAAGCTGCGGCTCTCCCCCTGGGGGGACCGTCCCCAGTGTGTTGTTGTCCTCTCAAATAGCAATGACCCATCTGCTCTGCTCCTTGTCGGGTGCACCCGACACCACATGGTGGGCCCTTGCATGAAGCATACAGCAGTGTGCTTGGCAGTTTCAGCTATGTTGCACGAGCTAAACTATACGTGGTTGGCTTGCGCTCATATGTGCGCTTACCTGTGTGCTGAACGCACGGTCCCAAGAGCTAGTGGGGTTTTGACAACTCTTGCAATGCAGCGCTTGAACGGTGGTTTAAGATGCGGTTGTCTGCCAGTATAAACTATATGCTTGTCCCTTCAAACATGTGACAGCGATGTCACATACGGGCTGCAGTGTCAAGCACGTAGTCAAGTGGCGGGCTTTTTCTATGTACTGGTTGCACAGCCATAGAGCTAGTGTGGGCTATCCAGGTTGCACATTACATGCAATCTATTGCTGCTTAGACTAGTTGCGCAGCCATTCAGGCATGATACGGGCCGTAATGTCCTCAAGCTGTCTCAACCATTATTCAAATGATGGGCCTTCCAATGCATAGCGGTCAGATGTTGGCTGTTGGCTGATGTGAAGTCTTGGGTGTGGTTCATGCATGTTGTCAACCAGAACTATGACGCAGAATTCTTGGGCAGAATTCCGGTTGCACACACTGTATCAACCAGCTGTTGCTTGAATGGCGGTACAGAGCAATGTCACCAGCATCCACTGGCCAGCCAAAGGGTGGGGTGTTATCATACCATGATTTTTCATGAATCTTGTGTTTGCTCTGAGTAAAGTTGAGGCTACTAGCCTAGTAGGTGGGGGCTGCATGCTGCATGTTCCATCGGCTGCAGCGAAGTTACGGCGGGGTATTGCCGAACGGTGGTGCTATGTCTTGTGCCTCATCTGCTTCAGCATCGTGTGACATGCCTGCCAAGATCACTCTCAAACAATAGAGCTCTCAGCAGGTTTAACCAACGTTGTGGACCATACAGTGAA
>NSMO01000653.1:11424-21790 GCA_002588565.1 Coelastrella sp. UTEX B 3026
CCGACGCTGCATCGCGCCAGCTAGCGTCCAGCAGGTGCTGCGTGACCTGTGCTTTTGTGCCTTGAAGGCCTGATCGAGTAGGGCAGGCAAATGGCTACAGCAGGGGACAGGCATGGACACAGCAGGGCAGAGACCGAGTGGCAGCAAGCATTGGAGCTCGAGAAGAAGCTGAAAGCAACTTACAGGTATGGAATGGTGCTGCAGCTGCAGCAATTGCAGGACTAGCGGCATAGTGGCCGTACTAGTGGGAAGTTCAGCGTATATTACAGACGCACTACAAGATACAGAACATTGGGCAGTACCAGCAGAGTAATAGTGGCAGGAACAACGGCCTCTGGCTGGTTGCCATAATGCAGTTGTGCCAAGTGCTGCTCCCAGTAATAGGACTGCTTCCCAGTAATTTGAACATATAGTTGAGAGGATCTACAGGCAGTTGCTGTTGCTGTATCAACCAACTTTTTGATTGCGGGACCCCAGTACAGCCCATCTGCAAAGTGGGCAGTGGCGGCATGGCCTGTAATGAGTGATGCAGGATTTGACTGGCCAGCAGTTTATGGCCTGCCTTGGAAGCAGTCGTACGGCTACACCAGGCTCTGTTGGATTAGTTTCAGCATTTTTATCTTAGCAAACTTCCTAGCAGCCTCGGCCATTAGCAGGTGTCATGTCGACTAGCGTCCAGCGTCTGCATCCTCAGTTTGCAGCAGCATTACATGCATACAGCAGGTTGTGTTGCATTCAACGGCAAGCGCTTTGCATGCATACAGGGAAGCTCCTTGTCCCATTGCACTTTTGCACCACCACAAGCATTTTGTATTCTTGCTGATGTCAGATTATCATGAGTCTTGCGCAGCAGCTTTGCTGGCTTTCACGCGCACCAACTGTGACCTGGCACGACACCCAACTGCCTTGCAGGAACAATAGCTTCTATGACCCACAAGCAATCAACTGCCGCTGCATTTGGCAGCTTTGCATGCATAATGTATCAATGCACACACACGCCGTGATCCTCATAACATGGGGTTGGATATAATACGAAGCCAAACTGTCTCCCATCTTAGTCGACTGACCTGGCTGGCAAGATACTACTTCGGCTCTGCAGGAACAACGCTTCTATAGTCCAATGCAAACCCCTTTTCCTGTATCATGCAGTCGTTCATATACTGTATACTCACGCCTGTACTTTGTTACTTACATCAGGAGGGTTGCACAACCCTACAAAGTTGTGCTGTTGCGCTTCTTAGCCGATTCACCTGGTGACATTACTTTTGCGCTGCAGGATCTTGTATGCCTCCAAGGCCGAACATTACTTTTGCACTTTGCAGTATGGTATGTGTTGTTTGTTCATGCTTACACCAGGCTGCTCATGCTAGTTTCATTAACCATATACAACCACTGTGTCTCCCGTTTTGACCGACTGACCTGGTGACACTACCGCTGCCCTGCAGGAGAAGCCGCCGCTATGACCCAGAGGCCATCCCCTGGCACTGCATCTGGCAGCATTGCATTCATTCTGGTTTCAGCTTGGTTTTGTGGCTCTGTTGCTGATGTTGGGGACACTCCAAAATTGTGGTGTGTGTTGCACTGTCATTTCTGACCGGGAACTGTTATTTTTGATACCAAAACCCACTCGCACCGCAGGAAAAAGAGCTTCTACGACCCAGAGGCCCGCACCCTGCGCTCTCAGCTCCGAACCTCCTATGAGTCTCTGCTGTTCATTGACGCCGGGTTTGCTGCGGCCAACGATGTAGAAGTTGCGCTGTGGCGGGCCGTGTTTTACAGGCCTATTGAGGAGTTCAGGAGCCGGCTGAAGCAGGCAGAAAAGGTACGCATGGTAGAGTGTTTGGCACCATGGTGTGCTTGACCATGCCTTTTGGTTTGGTGGTTTCATGGGCCTCTACGGTATGCTCAACTACCTCGGATGTACAGTGCAGCACACTGTAGCAGCACAAACATTCTAATCCATGTATGTGAAAACCAGGAAAAAGAAAACTATTCTTTCAGACACTCAGGCTGACTCTCTGTAGTATGTTTGCTCAACGTAGCGTTTCTAAAGCTACCATAATCGACCATGCAGTTCGTCAGTGTCCAGCTTGTTATATCGTTGCCAGCCCTGTGCTGAGGGTCCTTGTCGTTTGTCTCTGCAGGGTGGAGAAGTATGTATATGATCATGCCTCTATGCCATGCTCAACTGCCTTGGATGTGCAGCTGCAGCATACTGTAGCAGCGCAAACAATCTATTCCACGAGTGTGGAAACAAGAATTGGAAAGCAGACTGTTCGTAGTGTGTTTGCTCTTGTTCTCCCACCGTAGCATGTCTACAGCAAAGCATTCTACAGCTTGTATCAATGTTGTCATCCTTATCCTGAGCGTTCTTGTCGTGCTGTTCCTGCAGGGTGGAGAAGTTGGTGCTGCTCAAGTCCCCAAGGTCGCAGCAGCCTTCCTGAAGTTCCTGGAGGATGCATCGCTGTTCTATCGCAGGCTTATCATGCAGCTACAAGCAGCATATGGGGACGTGGGCGTCAAATTGGAGCTGCCCAAGGAAGTAGCGGTAACAGCAGGAGGGGCCAACGGTGCAGCGCCGATGCATTCCAGTACGGTAAGCAACATTGCCTGTTGGCGTGTTTGGTGCAGGACGTTTTGACTTCCTTTGGTAACCCAGCAAACCTTGGCAACCTGTTATGTCATGCAGCTCAAGCATTCCTGACAGTATTATCATGCTGTAGGTACTGCGCAAGATCAAGACCCACATGGCTCATGCTGCTGTGAGTCTCCAGTACCTACAGCAGTATGCCAGTCATGCTGATTACATCTTTTCCATCTGTTTGCTGCCTGCAGGGTTCATCTGCACCCCGTGACGTGCGCACTAGCGTCCACCGTTGCTTGATATACCTGGGTGACCTGTCACGCTACACAGCTCAAGCGTCCCCCAAAGCAGCTCAGACACCAGCACAAGTCGCTGCAGCGTCGCAGCAGCACCCTGCGGCACGGCCAGACTGGCTCAAGGCAGCACATTACTACAGGCTTGCTGCTAGGGTGCTTCCTCGCAGCGGCAATCCGCACAATCAGCTGGCAGTGATGGCGGTTTTGACGGGGGATGAGTTGCGGGCGGTCTACCACTATGCGAGGAGCTTGTGTGTTGGGATACCATTCCAGACCGCTAAGGAAAACTTGGCGCTGCTGTTTGAACAAAACAGGCAGAGGTATGAGGTGTTCTACCCTCTAAGCTGTCATTTTTCTGCTGATCAGCATGGTTGTCTGTATGCATATGTATCCTGTGCTATGCAAACAGCAGAGCAGCTTGCATATACATGCAATTATATTGTATCACATCCAGGCTTGCGTGTAGTGTGTGTTCTTGTTTTCGAGCTGAGTATCCTGTTCTGGTATTCATCAGAGTGCTAGCTGTTTGCTCAACCAAACCAGCAAGGATAGAGTTGGGTTACATGAGTCTATTCTATGTGCGTAGTTATGTTTGTCAGCCAGCCGTTAGGGTTCGACCGGCTGATGCTGCCAACTCAACCTGACCAGCATACCAGTATCCGGGGCACCCGCTTGCTTTGCTCATTCAACACACCCTTCAGTCCTTCTCTGCAGGCCTAGGTGTGTATTGCACTGTTGTTGCCCATTGGAATGTTGCAGGAAAGTTCACTTGTCTGGTGGCATCATGCCTGCACTAGACGAATCATCTGCTGTGAACATGCTATGCAGGTATGCTGACTATGTCCAGAGAAGGCAGCAGCAGCAACAGCAGGGCCAGGTGCCGGCGGGTCAGTTGCTGGCAGACCTAAGCGTATGTTATGTGCGTCTCTCAGGACTCTTTTTCGACAAGATCAACCAACACGAATATCAGGCGATCAGCACGAATGCAGCAACAGCGCTAGCAGCCTTCGCCGGTCACCCAGCGCTAATGGACGTCATGCAGCGGCAGCCACGAGCAGATTGCACGCCGCTGCATTTGATTATCTTGGGTATATTCTCAGTGCAGAACTGCAGGACCACTCCTGCAGAAGCAAGATCAGCACCAGCAGGTGCAGGTTATGGAGATGCCGCACAGCGTGGTCAGCTCCGCAGCCGTGCATTAGCTACTGTCCTGAAGACTGGCCGTCTGCTTTGCCAGGCTGCTGCTGCAGCATGTAACGCAGTTGCAGCATCAGCAGCAGCCGCAGCGGCAGTAGCTGGCGCTGCGAATGGGTCTGCTTCTGCTGCTGGATCAGAATGGAAGGGTGTGGCATGCCTTCTAGTTGCTGTGAATGTGCTGTTCCATTGGTTAGCAGCGCAACCAGCTGTCGCAGGCTTACAGATACAAACAGCAACAGAGGACGAAGTAAAGTGCCGTGCTACGTTCTGGTCAGCTGCTGCTCAAGTTGTTACAGCAGTAGCGGCAGCGTATCCGTCCAGCAAGGCAGCAGTAGATGCAGCAGTCAGGGCGTCAGTCGGGGTTGGTAATGGCTCTACTGGCGCAGACAGCTGTGATGGCGGGGCGTTGCCAGAGGAGCTGGAGTTGCTAGGGTTTGAGCCGCTGAGGTCAAAGCATTACTTTCATGTAAGTGGCACATATCACACGTTTTCAATGGCGTGCTCGAATATCTATTAGTATGGTTGGTTAAACAGGAGATGAGTCTGCAGCTGCGGCAAGGTAGTGGGGCTACTGGTGCAGACAGCTGTTATGGCGGAGCACTGCCAGAGGAGCTGGAGTTGTTAGGGTTTGAGCCGCTGAGGTCAAAGCATTACTTTCATGTAAGTGGCACATGTTATAGGTTTTCAGTAACATGCTCGAATAGCTTTTAGTATGGTTGGTTAAACAGGGCAGGAGTCTGCAGCTGCGGCAAGGTAGTGGGGCTACTGGTGCAGACAGCTGCTACGGTGAAGCCTGCCAGAGGAGCTGGAGCTGCTAGGGTTCGAACGGCTGAGATATTGTTTTAGGCTTTGGTTCCATGTAAGTGGCATTGGTTTGTGGTTTCTCGACGTTCATTTTTCAATGGCAGGTTGCTATTGGCTGGTCTGCAAGTTGTGGCAAGGTAGTGGGGCTACTGGTGCAGACAGCTGCGATGGTAAAGCCTGCTCTAGGAACCAGAGTTGCTAGGGTCACATGTTATAACACTTTTGAATGACCTCGTGTAGAACTGCAAACAGCAGACAGGACCCAACCACTATTACTGGTGGTGACTTCAGGCAGAAACAATGCTGGTCTCAACAGTTGTGATGGTGTGACACTAGTTAAAGTTGTCAGGCAGCTTATCAACTGACTTCACAATCGCTTGCAAACACCACAGTCAACATTCCCTTGCAAACACCACAGCCAACATTCCCTTGCAAATACCACAGCTAACATTCGCTTGCAGATACCACAGCTAACACTCGCTTGCTGATAACATAGCCAAGACCTCCTGTTCCGCCGTCTTGCTGTCCAGGTGACTGATGTGGGCAAACTTGCAGTTGATGAGCCTGCCACGCGCACTTGCCGTATGTTAGCAGCAGCGCGTGTTGTCGCAAACAACATCACAGGCCCCGAGCAGCAGCAGCTGATACGGCAGTTGTCAGCTCCAGGTTCCAGTAGCTCTGTGCAGCCACAAACCATACGGCAGTTAGCAACAGGTGTCCAGCAGTTCGCAGCAGCAGTAGCAGAGCTTGCGGCTAGGCCTGCTGGAGGATTGGAGCTCCAGCAGCATGCTGCTGCGGCTGCGGAAGGGTCTGCGGGTGCTGCTGTTGCAATGGAGATAGATAGCCAGCAGCAGCAGCAGCAGCACCAGCAGGCAGGGCAGCAGCCCACGCAGCAGCAGCAGGATGAGGATGCAGACGAGGAGGTCATCGTGTTCAAACCTCGCCTCAGTCGTGTCTCAACCATGAGTGATGATGCAACAGTGGCAGCAGCTGCAGCTGGTGCAGTACCTAGCCCTACTGCCCGTCTTGCTGCTGCTAGTGCACCTGCTTCTGCTGCAACAGCCTCCAGGCCCAGCCCCCGACCGACCATGCTGCCAGCCCGTGTGCCACCGCCATCTGTGGTGGCTGCTGCTGCTGCCGAGCCCCCGCCCCTGCCACAGCAGCTGCTGGCCAGCCGACAGCAGGGCAGGGCATCCGGGGCCAACAGCCAAGCAGCAAGTGGTGTTTCAAGTCCTGCCGGCGCTGCATCGCCGCAGCGGGTAGGTAGCTACTCCCACTTCGGCCAGCAACAGCAGCAGCAGCACCCATCCATGATTGGTGGCCCTCAGCCTATGCTGACGAGCCCTGTAGACAGCCCAACAGTGGGCAGGATCAGCCCTCCAGCTGCTGCAGGAGCACCAGCAGCAGCAGCAGCCACATCAGCTGGACTGCTACACGGCCATGCTGCTACTGCTTTGGACTTGCAGCAGGGGCAAGCAGCCTCGGATGCACTCCTAGCTAGGCTGACATCACGTCAAAGCGGTATAGCCATGAACCCTGCTGCTGCTGCCTCTGGCCCGGCAGGGTTTAACAACATGGGTGGCGCAGGTGGTTTAGGTCTCAGCAGCAACTTGCCGCCAGCCCCAGCTGGCTATTGGTCTTCTGGGGGTGCTAGTGGGGGTTCTATTGTTGGTACAGGCTCAGGAGGGTTTAGCAGAAGTGCCATTGGGGGTTTAGCAAACCCACTGGGCATAGCAAACCCTAATACCAGCAGTACTGGTGCTACTGGGCTTTCAGCAGGGCTCAGGTCTCAACCGCCTTCGCCTGCGGTTTTTGGTGGGGCCATAGCTGCAGCACCAGCAGGGGGTCAAACCCTTGCTAGCCCACATGTGGGTTTAGGTCAACAGCAGCCACAGCAGCAGTTTGGCAGCTTGCTACCAGGCGCATTCACTGGCTCTGCTCCTGCCCACCACAACCGAGGGTTTAGCATGGATGCACTAGGGCTCAATGTAAGCCTGGGTTTGGGTTTGGCACAACAGGTAAACCCTAACCCTGCAGGACAGCTGCAGAACCCTGTGGATGACGGCTTCCAGGGTTTCGATCCTTTAGGGTTTGGCCTCAACAGTGCGATGAATTCTCAGACTTTTGCTGCTGGGGCCGGTGACAGTATGATAGGGGGCATTGCCTTTGATGATCAGTTGCTGTTAGGGCTTGGTGCCAGCGGTGCATTTGCGGCAGATGATACTGCTGGTGCCCGGCCAATAAGCATTGCACAGCAACCGGAGGCACAGCAGCAACAGCAGCAGCAGCACTGTGCTGATAGCCAGCTTGAGCAGACAGCAAGAGCTGCGGCGGATAGCATTCTGTCTCCGGAAGTCAGGCCTGGGCCGGCTCTCATGCAGCGGCACCAGCAGCAGCGACAGGAGCAGCAGCAACAGTACGATGCTCTGGCTGCAGCAGCTGCAGCGGCGGACGCTGTTGCTGCCCAGGCACTAGCAGCTGCTACAGGTCTAACCAGCAGTGGAAACCCTGTACCGCAGCAGTTTGTCCCACAGCAGCAGCTGCTGCAACCCAGGCTGTCTGAAGATGTGTACAGCCCTACTGCTGCCCAGGCACCAGCAGCTGCTGCTGCTGGTCCCCGCAGCAGCAGCGGTAACCTAGCGCAGCTTATAATGCAGCGCAGAACCTCGGGTGAGCCGTACAGTCCTACTACGCAGCAGGCGGTGGCTGCTGGCTTAACAGGCAGCGGCAATCTTGCGCAGCAGTTGGCAATGCAGCAGCAGCAGCAGCGGAGGCTTTCTGCTGATCCATATAGCCCCTCGGCACAGCAAGCCCTGGGCCCTACCAGCGGCTTTGGAGGCAGTGGGAACACAGCACAGCAGCTGGCCCTTCAGCAGCAGCAGCAGCAGCGCAGACTGTCTGGAGATCGTTACAGCCCTACAGCACAGCAGGCAGTAGGTTATGGGCGCAGCTCAGATGCCTTACAGCAACCTCCACCCCTTCAACAGCAGCAGCAGCGATCTCTTGCTCGGGTGTCTGCACCTTCAGTCCTGCAGCCAGGCGATCAGATGCCAAGCTCGCCGTCATTCCTAGCAGCAGCCGCTGCTGCTGTTCCCGCCAATACTGTGGACCGACCTTCAGGCAGCTACGCTATGTTCTCTGGGCCGGATCTGTTTGCGTCAGCAGATGTACCGGTCCTAAGTGCTGCGGCCATACAGGAACGGCAGCGCAGGATCAGCAGCAGCAGCATGACTGGCTCACACTCTTCACACCAAGGCATAGCACCAGTTCCTGGACCCCTCCCTCCACCCTTAGAGCAACAGATGCAGATGCAGCATCGACAGCAGCTCCTGCATCAGCAGGGCGTCAGGCTATATCCGCAGTCATCGGGGCTTGAACGGGGTATCAGTGGGGTTGGGCTGCCGCAGGGGGAGGGTTTAGGGGCATGTGATAGCCCGACATCGCCGGACGGCCTCACTCTACTGGACTACTTAGCACAACAGCAGCGAATGGGCCAGATGAATCCTCCAGCTGCTGGTGCCACTGCAGCAGCAGCAGCAGCAGGGCAGCGGATACCTCCAGGGTTTAGTGCATCAGCAGGTCCAGGGTACAACCAGGGCTTAGAGCAGCCTCAGCAGCAGCAGGGAGATTGGGGCAGTGGGAGTCTGGGCCCTGGTTTGGGTTTACGGGTAGGTGTTGCTCCCGGGGCCGGCGGCTTCTTTCATGGAGCACAACCGGAGGTGCTGCTTCCGCCAGTGGACTTGGTCCAATCACAGAATCCCTTTGCCAGCTGAGGGTTCAGCACCACCAAGATCTAGGGTTTCTCTGAGGCTGTACCAACCGTCCTACTTTGTGTTGTGTGACTCGAAGTTTGCAAGTGCTGCAGCAGTGCTTATGTGCAACATAGTCATGCAACTGTTGTTGGACGCTGCTTACGCATAGACTGACAACATTGGTACCAGAGACCCCTGATCCTTAGCTGTTGTTTCTCCATGGCACTTTTGTGCACATCATCTGCCTGGTGTGCACACAAGTCTTTCGTGTGGTCCAATCATCACAATACCATCGTTATTCCCTGTGGCACTCCAATGTACATGGCGCCTGTAGCGATTCTGCAGGCCAATGGTGGTCATGACAAAAAAGAGCTTGCCACCCTGCTGCAGCAACTGTTGGTCAGGAGCTATCATTAGCAATTTGGCGTCTGGCCCTAGTTTGCTGCCCTGCAACACTTTGTGAGAGCTTGACCTCAAAGAGGTGCCACAAGCAGCCCCTTTGCCAGGAGGAGCCGCTGCATTTGTGCTGCATGTGTTGTGCCCACTCTGCAGAGTTCCCTGCCTGGAGTGCCTCGTAGGGCAGCTGCCTGGAGGTGCCCTAAGAGCTTATGCAGTAGTCTAGGGGCGTGGGTGGTGGTTGTTCCTCTCCACCCTTGCACTCTTTATGTGTTCCAAACAATGGCTCCTCTGCCTGTGTTCTTGTCCTCTCAAATGGCAGTGTCATGTGTGGTTCGCTCCTTGTTATGTGGTGGGCTTGCGCTCGTTTGTGCACTCATCTGTGTGCCAAATACACGGCCCCAAGAGCTGGTGTGGTTGTGACAGAATGGATCAGTGTGAATCTGCAATGTGGTGCCCAAGGAGTGGTGGCAATTGCAGTTGCCTGTCAGTGTGCTTGTTCCTTCAAACCTGTGCACACGTGACAGCAGTGTCAGATATGACCTGCACCTTGTCACGGTGTGGGCTTCCGGTTAGCTGTGTACGGGTTGCACAGCCCCAGAGCTGGTGTGAGCTGTTCAGGGTGCACAAGACACGCAATTTATTGCTGCATAGACTAATTGTGCAGCCATTCAGGCATGATCTCGGGCCATGATATGCCCAGCTGTTTCAGCCATCCTCTGGTTCATGGTCCTTCCAGCCCATGGTGGTGTCATGTTGGCTGTTTGCTGATGTGAAGTCTTGGCCGTGGTTCATGCATCTTGTCAACCAGAACTGTGACGCAGAATCCTTGGGCAGAATTCTGGTTGCGCGCATGTTATCGACCAGCTACTGCTTGAATGGCGGTACGCAGCAATGCCACCAGCATCCACTGGCCAGCCAAGGGGTGGGGTGTGTCATTACTCCGAGTACCATTGAATCTTGTGCTTTATCGAAGAAAGGTTGAGGCTACTAGCCCAGTAGGTGGGGGCTGCATGCTGCATATGCCATCGGCTGCAGCGAAGTTTCGGCGGGGTATTGCCGAACGGTGGTGCTATGTCTTGTGCCTCATCTGCTCCAGCATCGTGTGACATGCCTGCCAAGATCACTCTCAAACAATAGAGCTCTCAGCAGGTTTAACCAACGTTGTGGACCATACAGTGAAAGTGACTTAGCCATGCAGTGCCCACCGCCTTGGTGCTTTTGTAGTCATGTGATCATTCAGGCAGTGACACTGTCTTTCCGATCCCCAGGCTGAACTGTTTGGATTCACGTTGGAACTGAGCCTGGCAAGCGTAGGACCACTCCGACAGACCAGC
>NSMO01000654.1:0-11668 GCA_002588565.1 Coelastrella sp. UTEX B 3026
GGCAAAGCCCACACCGCTGAATGATCCCTTGCCACTGGGATCTAGTATACCAAAATTCACACCGATTACTGCACCCTGCAGAGACAACATACCAATGAACCAGTCACAACATGACTGCAGAGGCATTGTGGTGGTCAAACTACAAGGCAGTGCTGATGGCCGTTCTGACCTGCACTGTCTTGTAGAAAGCATGCATGGTTTTGATATGGGCAGAGAGTTTGTGGTGTTTATGATGTTTGCCAGTGCCACTGAATGCATTGTTTGACCCGTGCGGATACACATACACAGAGACGTGCACACACACTTGGTTGACATTCAATCACTACAGCACATGAGTGAGTTTGCATGTGAGTAAACAGCTGTGCATATGTGAGTTTCGTTGTCCATCTACCTGGCTGTTGAGTAAGACCCCTCCACTGTTGCCGGGGTTTATGGCTGCATCTGTCTGGATAACACCTTTGATAGCTGTCAAGCCAGCACTGGCTTCACGGCCTAAGCCACTTACTATACCCTGCAAGCAATACAGTACATCAACTACTGTTAGGCTTTCCTTGCAAGCTTGTTCAACCTGGTTAAGCCCTTATTCCCAACCATTCCGACAGCAGCTCAGGCTGCTGGTAGCGAACATGTATACTTCTCCTGATATGAAATTGAAGCCAAGTTGCTGCAGGCTACTTCCCTATGTCAATGTGTACTTCACCCCACCAGCACTGCTGTGATTGAGAAGCTGGCGGAGCGAGAAGCTGGCGAAGCGGGCAGCGGCTGAGACAGGAAGGAAGTGATAAAGGGGGCGACAAGGGATAGGGAGAGGTGAGGGCTAGGAGTGCCATTTGCCAAGGACTACCTGCCCCCCCCACCGTCCCTAGGGACCAGCCCTCTCGTCCCCTCTGGGACTTGAACGGGCGGTAGGGAATGTGGAGTCGCCTCGACACACACATTGCCCTCCCTCAACTTACGCTAGCTTTCTATCAAAAGCGCTACGTGGAGTTGCATTATTCAGTCATTCACCCCCCCCCCCAACACACACATCAATAGCCCTGTTGCCCAACACACACATCAATAGCCCTGTTGCCCAACACACACATCAATAGCCATGTTGCATCTGGCAAGGTACCCGCCCCTTGTGGCACAAACAACTTGCATGATATGACTACAAGCAGCCCATACGCTCAAGGCAGATGACAGCTATGACACTCTCACACACCCCTGTGTAAGAGTGTGATCAAGCCCGAATGGATTGCCGGTAGCAAACACTGCTTGTCCCGCCCTCAGGGGAGCAAACAATTGGCACTGCAAACAGTAAGCCGGGTTCAGCTGGGCAGCAGCTCAGCACTGGCAGTCCTGAGTTGCTGCCCAGCTGAACCCGGCTTGCTGTTTGCAGTGCCAATTGTTGAAGACCACCTCCCCCCTCCTCCCCCACCAATAGCCCTGTTGTATCATGCAAGGTATTCGCCCCTCATGGCACAAACAACTTGCATGATATGACTGCAAGCAGCCCATACGCTCCAGCTGACAGCTATGACACTCTCACACACACCTTTGTAAGAGTGTGATCAAGCCCGAATGGATTGCCGATAGCAAACACTGCTTGTCCCACCCTCAGTGCTGAGCTGCTGCCCAGCTGTACAGGCTTAAGGGCTTCCAACCGCCCCCTTGGCAGGGCCAGTTTGAGCACTGCGATGTCTTTTGAGGGATCATAACCAACCACTCGGGCTGTGCAGCTGCTGTGGTCATGCAAGGTGACCTGCATGCACGATATAACAAAGACGTCTGACGTGTTTAAGTTGACGCCAATCTCGAACCCCATATGTAGCTTTGTAACGTGCAGACATCCTATGCCGGTAACTCTGGGGCCACAGGCCGATGCATGTGGCCACCGACCTGGATGTCCAAGTTGCAGGTCGAGAGTCTGACTACCTAGAAGGCTACCTGCTGCACTGCCGGAGCACAGCAAGCAAACATGAACTCAGAGACCTGCTTGCATTACCTTGACTTCAGCAGCTCCCTTTATAACATGGTAGTTTGTTATAACATGTCCATTCCTATCCCAGATGAACCCGCTGCCCTGACCGACAGCCATCCTGTGTACATCCTGCAGCACTTGACCACACACAACCCACAGTTGCTGCAGTGCAGGACTGCCTGTACCAGCTGATGGCCGGCAGCACAGCTGACTTGAGTACTGTGAACTGACTGAGCCATACAACAGGTCAGATGCGCTGGCAATAGCTGCAGTATCATGCATGGGGATCGCCACCTAAAGGGCTGTCTGGGCTGCTCATGATGTGTGATTGCCAGCTGCAGGCGCCTTGAGCCAACAACGAGCAAGCTAGCAGGAGGGGTAAACAGCAGGAACAACTACATGTACAGCATGAAGGCCTGCTGTTCGCCGCGTATTGCAGGCGACTTCTCACCAGTGTGTAAAAGTTCTGCATGGCCCGTAAGTGAGTGATGTTGACCACAGATGGCCGAGCAGCTGCAAAGAGGTTCACTGTTGCACGCTCATAGGCCAGCAAGTCTTCCAAACCAGCTGCTGCACTACTGCTGTTTCCATGCCCGCTGGGGCCAGCAGTACTGCCAGTACTGCTGCTGGGGGTACCGCCCATGCTGCTGTTGGGTGCTGCTGTTGCTGCGCCACCTGTTGAGGTGTCTGCGTTGAGTATGCTACTGCCTGGGTAGCTACTGCTGCTGGTACTGCTACTAGAGTATGCCAGGTCAGCTTGGCTGCTGCAGTGGGGGCTGCTGCTGCTGTTGTAAGGTTGCCCTAGAGCGGCTACGTCTGCGAGGGCAGCTACTGCCGTAAACTGGGAACTCTGTACGCTGGCCAGGTCACTACTGCCCCTACCACAGCCACCAGCATCGTCCGCAGACCTTCTGGCAGGTCCTCCGTAGGTGCTGGAGCTGCCGCTGGTGCTGTGATTCTGGTCATACTGGTCAGTTATCTGCCAAGGCGGGGGTAAAGTCCCTGCTACTGCTGTTGACCGCCTGCCTGGCATGGCCAGAGCTACCAGAGCAGCTGTTAGGAGAGCGCCGCCAAGCTTCGGGTTACACAGAAGCTGATGAAGCTTGTTGAGGCTTCGCTGCGGGCTATGGTGCTGCAGGTGTTGAGCCAATGTTTGCTGCTGATGTGGACTGCCAGTAAAAGTGACATCAGCTGCATTAGCGTATTGCTGCCGCACATCCTGCTGCCCTGTCTGTGTGTTACTGGTATATGAACATGTGGCGTCGTGAGCATCCTGTTTATGGTGTCTGCTAACATACATGCGGACACGTGGCGTCCGTAAGCCAACTGCTGCAGTACTGATGCCGGTGAAGGTTGGCAGGACCACTTTAGGATCACAGCTAGGGCCCGAAAAGCTTGGGTTTGCACACTTCGACAGTTTCATTGGATCCAAGTCCGATCTGAATGGCAAAGCAGACAGAGCCTGCGCATCTGGTGACCGTACAGGAGCCTGTGAAGCAGTGGAGAGTCAGGCGGCACTGTACACGAGCATTATTGTGCAGCTGGCTGCGGTTGTCGCGTTGCCAGAACTCGTTCCGTTCTGGCGGGTCCGGCATTCGAACCGCCTCGCTTAAACATTGTCAAATCTGAAAGCCGGACTTGTGGACTGTGGATGCATTTGGTAGGTGGACTGCTAGCACTTTATTTGTGGGCCTTGATGGTGGGCGGCCGGCGTTCTGTATTGACGAGGTTGATGTCTATCACTTGCTCATGTCAACGGTCTACCCGAACCTGCCAGGTGCAAGCCACTGACTAGACCTTCCTTGGAACGACCCAGCATTGAATGCCTTCTGTTGAGGCAGAGCACAGCCGCAGACCCCAGTCGCTGTGTATGCCAACAGCCCACAGCTTACTGTGCTGTTCAGCATTGCCCTATCAACAGGCAGCAACCGCTCACAGCAACCGCTACAGCAAGTCCCATGCGAAGAAAGGGACTCGTTTCGGCTTCCAGCGCTCAGCAGCAGCTGCGGGACCTTTGCGGGTGCGTTTGTACAGAATGGCTGCAGCGTCACATCACATCACTCCCAGCTGCAGCAGTCTGCAGTCAGCAATGCCGACAGATGCTGCAGTTTGCATAAGCGATTATCATTTTCACAACAGGAAACCCTCCGATGGTGGTGTGCAAGTTATCAGCCAGCATAAGTCTGGGACATTGGTAAGCATGCAACACAAAGCAGCTGGCTCTGCAGGACAGATGGCCTGGCATCCTAGCTGTCATTCAGCGTACTGTACATAGACGCAGTAATAATGCCGCTAACAGCACTGCACAAGTTGTTGACCAGCGCATCCCTGGTACGCTAGCCTATTCAAAAGCAGTACCAGTACAATTGCAGGGTCCGCTGCAGGACGTGTTGGACCAGGTGCTTCATCATAACCCAGAACATGCCATGCACACAGTCCACCTACAAGTAGGCAACACCAGCAGCCGACTCAGCTAACTGTCCTCCTGGCCTGCAGGAGGTCCAAGGGACTGCTGAGCTGCAACAGCTAAACTATATACCTGTAGACAGTTATGTCCTCTGGGTGCCCAATGCACAAGGTCAACTGCAACCGGTGCGCTGGTCATTGACCGTAGTTGCATACCGTGTTGTCATGCTGGTTGTGGCAGCGTCAGCTTATGCTTGTTTGTTGCAGCTGGCTTGCGCTGCATGCAAGCTACCTGGGTGTCAGCAGGTGCAGTTACGTATCAACTGCATGTAGTCTTTTTGCACCTTGTTGCCTTCAGGGCTCTGTAATCTCAAGGCGTGTATGCGGGTGTCATTGCTGATGTTGTCATTGGTCCCTGTTGTGTGCGCAGTATCAGGTACTGCCTGCATTGGAGCGAGCTTATGGTGACGATGACAGCTGCAGCAGTAGCAGTGAGGTCCCATGGTTAGCTGCATGCAAAGACCTACAGCAGCTACAGCAGCAGCAGGAAAAGCAGCAGCGGCGGCAGGGCAAGCAAGGTATAAGATCCAAGAGACAACGGTCGGAAGGGACAGAAGCAGTGGCAAGGAAACGGGTAGCGAGTACAGCAGCAAAGCAAGCCTCCATAGGCCGCCCTCCAAGCGGCAAGCAGCAGCAGCGACCTGTCAGTGCCAAAGCTGCAGCTCCCAAACAGATCGGCGCAGGTGGTGCAGCTACCCATGGTGCTAGCAAGCCAGCTTCTGCAATTGCAGCTGCATCAGCCAAGGCCAGCAATGGTAGAAGCGGACGGAAGAGCAGCAACCCTGCGAGCTTCAAGGAGGTGAAACGTAATGTGTTTGTGATGAGGCCGCGAGCTGTGCTGGACAGCAAGGATATCGTGGTGTGCAACTGCCAATTAAGCATGGGCCAGTGCTGCAGGTGAGGAAAGTTTGATTCTATCCACCCATCAGTGGTGTTCCTTGTGAAATCGTGTTCTTTTGCGTCAATTGCACGCAAGCCAGCCGGGCGTTTGTGATGAGGCCGCGAGCTGTGCTGGACAGCAAGGATATCGTGGTGTGCAACTGCCAATCAAGCATGGGACAATGCTGCAGGTGAGGAAGGCTTGACTTTGACCACCCATCAATTGTACCTTTGCGTGTTATTTGTTTTGCGGTGGATTGCATGAACGCCAGCTGGGTGTTTGTGATGAGGCCGCGAGCTGTGCTGGACAGCAAGGATATCGTGGTGTGCATCTGCCAACCAAGCATGGGCCAATGCTGCAGGTCAGTCTGTGCATCTCAAGAATGCAGATTACAGTCTTTTGGCGATTAGCAAGGCTCCAACAGCATCTCTATTTCATTTTGTTCACAGCATTGCTACGAGGCTTTGGGGCAGCTGCAACAGCCTGAATAACACGCTGTGCAGGGGTCCAGTTGGGCTCAGCATGACAAGCTGTACCGCACCCAGCTGTGGCACAGCAATACAGGATCTCGTGGGGGATCTTGCATGCAGTTTGTCAAGTGTGAAACCTTGCAACGTCACTATTTGCAGTGGTGCTGTTTGAGTTACAGTGCTGTAGCTGTTACCAAAATCAGGGACCCAGCTCCTGCACAGCAGGCAGTGAATCTGCTGGTACGATTGTGTACAGGAACTCGCTTCTGGGCTTGCGGCCGGAACGGGTAAAAAATATGTACCCATCTGCTTGTCTGGCTTGTCTGTCTGTCTCTGTCTGTCTGCCTATATACTGATACATCTATCCATCTATTGAAGTGCTGTTGGTCATGCTGATGCTTTTGCTCCTGCCTGCTGCCGTGCTTATGTAAGTAGGGACGAGGATGGCTGCCTGAACCGTATGTGTAAGGTGTCGTGCACACCAGGCCACTGCCCTGCTGGCGATGAGCGCTGCACAAACATGGTTCTGCTGCAACGCCAGGTCAGCGGTCAACACAGGACTTTGGTTGAGAATTGTGCATCGATATCGACACCCTATGCACATACCAGAGCTGACTCTAAGTTAGGCTCTAATCCAGTCATGCATCACTATGCCGGTGCTAGCACATATTTCTCACGATCTACAGACATCAGGCTGTAGTTGCAGTTGCTAGGTGACGGGCGGCCCCATCCTTCTAGCCACGGCTGTATCCCTGGCTTGCTCAACTGTAGTCAGGGTTCCTGAGGTCATCTGTTTGCTGGTCTGCTGTAGTCCCGCTGATGTATGTTGTGCTAGCATGTGCCACAACAACGGAGTTACCCAGGTGCCGGCTCAGTGCCTGTTGGCTGAGCTTAGAGTCTGACATCTGCGACGTCAAACCTGGCATCAACCCCAAAGACCCTAGCTGGGCACTGGTGTAGCTCTTTCAACACTGCCGATCACTGCCTTCTGTGCTCGCTGCAGTTCCCAGCCACAGAATTGGCTGATCTGGGTGCTAAAGGCTGGGGTCTAAAAGCTGCCGAAGACATCTCGGCTGGTGCTGTTGTTGCTGAGTATACAGGTACGAGCCCAACCAGTATGTCTGTAGTCTTGGAACCAGGGAGCCTGTTGGAACCTGTATGTTATTATTCTTAATACATTGTGTAAACGCACAACGTGTGATGGACGTGCAGGGTTTGAAGTACCAGTCTTGCAGCATAGCAAGGTGCAATTTTATGCAAGCTTGACACATAGGCGGTGCTAAACTATCCAGCATTGGTACGTTGCGATCATCTTCTATGCTGCTACTAGTATAGAGTATGCCTTGCCAACTGGTTTCCGTGTTAATGTCTTTGCCGTGAACACCCAGAAGTTGAATGTCTAGATCCATATCGGCTGTGCATGTTGAGCCGTTAACGTGGTGTAGAAAGAAGTGCGCTGGCCCGGTATGCCTTTGAATGTCTAAAACTCTCCTACTTTATTTGCGTGATTGCTGCATATCTGCTGTTGGATCAGGCCTCCTGCTTGCAGACTCTCCGATGCTGCCGCGTGTGATGTAGCCGTAGGTGACACTGCCCCTGTTTCGACCAAAAATGGCTAACCTCTTGCAGCACACACAGACGAGAACATTTGGTGTTTTGCCAGGAAAGCAATGTAGCATAACGGTCCGGCACTGCTGTGTGTATTGGCATTTAGGTGCATTGCTTGTAGCTGAACATAGGAAGCGATTTGCTGCCGAAAGCCTGAAGCACTCTCACAAGAATACGTCACTTCTTTGCAGGAAAGCAACCCACCATATCAATCCAGCACTGTTGTACAGGTGCACCTTGGCCTGTGTAATAAGGCAAGAAACGACTGCCTCAGTATGTCGCTGAAGGCATGTAGCACGCCCGCACAACGGAATGTGTATATCTGTGTATCACAGCAGTGTAACAAGACAGTGTAACACTCCTGCACATGATGTCATCCAGCTGAAGTACCCCTGTAGCAGAAGGAGCTGTGCTTCTGCTTCTTGCTGAGCAGGAGGAGAGGAAACCCTTCCTCAGCAGGCTGTTGAAGGCTCAAAGCGCAACTTACATAGCGTAATGCTATAGCTGTTCAAGCCATGTTGCACCCATTGACAACAGCGGCTTGGCACTGCCGCGCATTGCATCATCCACGTGGAGTTGCGCCAGGCCCTGTGGTTGAAGGAAAAAGGTGGCTAGCCCAGTAGGCTGCTGAAGGCCTGAAACACATTCGCATTATGAAGTGCTAAGTTTTGCCTGTGAAAGCAAAATGAGCAATCTAATGAACCGCTGTGTCTCACATTGTACTCCAGGTGAAATTGTTCCTGTGGTCCTGTGGTCGAAGGCAGAACAACTGACTAGTCCTATTGGCTGCTGAAGGCCTGAAGCACACTTACCTTATGCAGTGCTAGGTGTTGGCTGTGAACGCAACCGTAAGGCTAGCAAAAATGAGCAGTTAATGACACTCTTTCTCACATTCTGTTCCAGGTGAAGTTGCGCCTGTGGCACAATGGAAAAGGCGACTAGCTCAGTATGCTGCTGAAGGTCTGAACCACACTCACATTTTAAAGTGCTAGTAGGCTAGGTCTTGGCTGTGAAAGCAACTCTAAGGCTAGCAAAAGTGATGAACCGCTGCCTGTCACATTGTATTCCAGGTGAAGTCGTTCATGTGGCAGAAAGGCATAAGTGGCTAGCTCACTATGCTGCTGAAGGCCTGAGCACACTTACATCATGCTTTACTGGGTGTTGGCTGTGAAAGCAGCCATAAGGCTAGCAAAAGTGAGCAATTTCGTGAACCACTGTTTCTCACATTGTGTTCCAGGTGAAGTTGTTCCTGTGGCAGAAGGGAAAAAGCGACTAGCTCAGTATGCTGCTGAAGGTCTTAAGCACACTTACATCATGGATTTGAGTAAGAGTGAGGTCATTGATGCAACCAAGAAAGGAGGAATAGCTCGATTTATCAACCATAGCTGTGAACCTAACTGCAAGACTGAGAAGTGGCAGGTGCGCTGGGGTTCTGCGACCATCGGCCTGTGGCCTGGCTTTTGGATTTGCGGGGTGGTGTTTGAGTGGATAGCGTTAGTAGGTTGCTGGTCTGCAGTAAATATGCACCATGCTTGGTTAACCAATGTTGGATTATTCACGCACGGTATGTTACACTGAACACCTGCGTATGTTGAGGGAGGGATACATGTGGGACGTCATATTCGCCTCCACGCACCCAAGCCTCTGCTGCCACCTCCGAGGGTCGAGAGGGGATGTTGTTGACGGCTGTTCGAGGAGGTCACTTGCTTTGATCTTCTTCGGGGTCCTCCTGTGAAGTTTAGCTCATGCAACATGGTATGCCAAGCAAACTGGTGTAAATTACATGCAAGGGGCCGCCACCCGATGTATGCTTCTGCTCCTGCTTCTAGAGTGCTGTGAACCCTCCGAACGCTGGATCTTGCACCGAACATACCTGAATCGAAGCAGAACACTGTGGTCAGTATCCCGGGGGCCGCAGGGGTGGCGGCCCCGCCCACTGACAGGCCTTGTCGCCATATATAGCTCCAACCTTCAACGATCATAGGTGGGGTTGTAGGTGACCTGTGATTCAGAACAAGCAGAAGGCATACCTTCCCCGGTAACAGAAGCAAGGTTTAATACTTTACAAGAATATGATATGCAGCGTGTGCGTGTGTGACCGTCATGCAATCTGTACTGTTGAGCCAGGCAGTACAGTGCACCGGTCGTGGACGTGACCGCCAGGTTTCGACCCGTTGGTGCGGACTCCGCAACCCACAGGAGGACCCCGAAGAAGATCGAAGCAAGTGACCTCCTCGAACAGCAATGCGGACTTTTCAGTGTGCATCCGCTTGTGGCCAAGAAGTGGCAGGGGTGTCAGAAGCTGGAGATGGGTTGTAATGTTATCGTCTGCATTGAAGTTGTCATTGAAGCCGGGTCAACTTGTGGTCACAATTAAAGCTTGAATGCATGAAAACATAATTTTGAACAAGATTAGGGTTATTATGCCTTGAAAAAGGGAGAAACAGCTCCGTCACTGTCACGCCTGGTACTTTTAGGTCTTGCAGTCGGGATTATGACTGTTGCTGAACCACAGTTGTGAGCCCGACTGCAAGATAGAGATGTGGCCGGTGTGTCAGCAGCTGGAGATGGCTTGTAATGTTGTCGTCTGTGTCATGTCCTGTCTGTGTTAACCAATTCCTGGGTGATATGGTGTGGTCACAATCAAAGCTTGAAAGCATGACCTTCACGTCATGTATCTGAGCAAGAGTGAGTTTATTGATGCCTTGAAAAGGAAGAGACAGCTCTGTCACTGTCACACCTGGCACTCTTCAACATTGCGATACACCACGCAACTGTGAACAGTGCGATGTATGGACTTTTGTGGGCAACTTTCAGAGTTGTTCATGGATGCTTTTGCCCTTTGAGCAGTAGGTTCCAACTACACGGCTTGTGGTGTTGTCTTTTGCGCCAATTGTGATAAGAAGGGTACCGTGAATGAAGGGTTCGTGCCTGCACTATACCTAGGTCATGGATCAACTGCTTGCTGTTTTGATAACAGGTCAGCGGGGAGGTCTGCATGGCAATTGTCGCCACCAAACCAACCGCTTGCGACCCTGAAAGCACGTGTGACTACCACAATCAGTCATAATCATTGCTGCATGCTCACAAAAGCTGCTGTCTAGAGCTGCATGCTCGCATATGCTTCTGTTCTGAAGCAGCAGAAATGTTAACGTCATTGAAACCATCTGCTGCTGCTGCTGTTGCGCTGTCCTGAATACAGGTCGGTGGAGAGGTGTTTGTAGCTTGTGGCAAATAAGCTGATGCCAACCGGCTCTGAAACCTGCTGTGGCAAGCTACCATTCCAACCATTGCTGCATGTGTGCATACACTGCTGCTGTATCTGAGCTAGCTGCAGCAGATATGGACTCGTTCAAAGCCATCTGCCAGATATACGCAGGTCAGACGGGCCCGTAGGGCGACGGCAGGGGCCCGTAGCGGGCCGTCGGAACCTACGGGGCGTATTTCCCTACGGCAATCTACATCCCAGAATTAGAGACGTGTTGCTGCTGCTTTCTGTTCTGATGACAGGTCGGTGGAGAGGTGTGGCAATCGTGGCAACCAAGCCGATTACATCTGGTAACCATATCACCTGCAACTACCACTATTGTTCAGAATCATTGCCGCATGCTCACAAGCACTGCTGTCGCAGAGCAGCTGGAAGTACAGCCACCAACCAAATGCATTGCTCCATGCTTGCATATGCTTCTGCTTCTGAAGCTGCAGGAAAATTGAACATTATCAAAGCCTCCTGCTGCTGCTGCCTCCATTTATGACAACAAGTCGATGGGGAGGTCTCTGTGGCCATCTTGGCAACCAAGCCTATTACATCTGGTATCCTGATCACCTATTACTGCCCCTATTTGTTGGAATCATTGTCGCATGCTCACTGACGCTGCTGTTGTAGAGCTGCGTGCTCGCATTGCTTCTTCTGTGAGTTGTGAACATTTCTGAAGCAGCCAGCTGCTACTGCTTGCTGTCTTGCTAACAGGTCGGTGGAGAGGTTTGCGTGGCAACCAAGCCAATCCCATGTGGAACTGAAATCACGTATGACTACCACTATTAGTCAGATGCGCTCCCACCCACACACCCGTTCACGCTGTTGCTGTGGAGCATCCGCAACTACAGCCACAAACCAGATGCATTGCTGCATACTCGCATATGCTTCTGCTGTCAAGCAGCATAGAAGTGAACAATTTCCAGCCATCTGCTGCTGCTGCTGCACCTGCTTGCTGTCTTGCTAACAGGTCGGTGGAGAGGTTTGCGTGGCAACCAAGCCAATCCCATGTGGTACCGAAATCA
>NSMO01000655.1:0-13845 GCA_002588565.1 Coelastrella sp. UTEX B 3026
AATTTTGCAGGTTGCATACAACACATGCTCTATTCTGACAGGAGACAAGTGGGAGGCATACGGTCTCATCTGGAAACCTAATGACCCTCAACTGAAAGGGCCTGTTGTGAGATTATCTCAGGGTCTCTCACGTGGGCCAAGGGCTGGTTGCTATCAATACACGGTGAGTGCAGCTGACCGGCCCGGGGTGGACATGCGGTCATCATTGCTGTTATCACACTGTAGCAGGGTAGCCCATGAGCCTTAGATTCCCACTACAGGGTAGCCATACGCCCTAGATTCCCGCTATAATTCCAAGCCCATATGTTAAGTACTAGATACCCACCTGGTAGGCACCGCCTTTTGGGATTCGAACCGTTACACACACGCTACTTGCATGTATGCGGGCAGAGTGGTCTCTTTCAGGAAGTCTTGGGAGGGTCTCGTAAGAGCTCATGATTGTAATGTGTGGCACTAGTACAACTCGGTGGTATTACTCATACTATGCCGGGCTCATGTAACCTTGCCAACGGTCACTTGCACCTTTTTGACGGTCGCTGCCACATTAACATGCCTCAACGACAACATGCCTGCAGTTGTTTAACCCCATTCTTAGCACACACCACTCGCCAGCAGCCGATTCAATACTACTACTAGCACCCAAGCAAGCACTTACTGGGCATCCGATGTAGCACATGGCTCAGTTTCTTCTTGCATACAACAGCCACCAAGCCTGGTTGACCAACCTCTACAGGTTCGCTCGGGGGACTACTTGTCCAAGATCTCGTGGTTGGCCAACATACCACTTGAGCAACTCTTGAGGGACAATGCTGGTGTCTTGGCGGACTTCAACACTCCACCTAAGGGCACCAAGTTGCTGATTTGCAACCAGGAGCTTTTCAACCAACTAGGTGAGGCACGCATGGCGGTGATTCTTCTACTTAGTGTGTAACAATGTTTGCCTTGTGTGCACAGCCATCTCAGAAGGACCTATCTTAGGTACATCATTCTCAATATTCTTGTACAACCAAATGTTTGACTGTACAACCAAGCATTGGGTAACAGACTAGCACATGGATGCGTGAGTTAAGACTCTAGGGTACACAAGATAATTCAAGTTTCTATGATGGGCTCCCGGACCTCATACTGTGCCGCTGGTACATCAAGTACAGTATCAGACTATGCTGGAACACAATAGCCAGCCTACTCTCAATCTTAACTTTACTCAAACTGCAACATTGATAGCTATCCAAGCTGATTATATATACAGGTCCTATCACATTCTAGAGCCAGTGTAGTTCTCAACTGCCCTAGATAGCTTATCTTGTACACCGTGAAGATGATACGACCCTCCGGTAGAGTATACTTTCACACCTTCACTATAATGTGGCTAGATCATTGCAAGGTGCCTGTAGCATGCCAGGTTTGGCGCGTTAAAGCAGAACTTCCTACTCGGCTACATATTGTGTCATGCACATAGCCTCGACACACACATTACCCCCCTCAACCTACGATGGCTCTATTGAAAGAGCTACGCGGAGCTCTATGATGAATATTCACTGATTCAGGGGGAACACCGCGTCAAGCAAGGCCCACCCATTGTACATTGTGGATCCAACAAGAGGAGTTTGGGGTGTTGGTCTTGTAGCAACTATTGCGTTAAGAGACAAGTTGTGACAAAGGCCGACAGTCACACAGCGTGTGGCAAGAATCTTGTCAGCATGTTGTTCTCAATCTGGTGAAGTGAACAAAGCAACACCACAGACCTACTAGGAATAACAAACTTAAAGTGGGCGCATGAGCAACACCATGTTTAGAGCATAGTTGAATTTGTTACATTCTGGTGTTTGTGTGTAGGCGGGCGAAGGTTGGGATGCTATGCAGACTATGCAAGGGCCATGGAGGGCTTCTTCCGAGGGCGCAATGTGAGTGGGACTGAAGAGGGACATCTGAACTATCTTGTTCCAGCCCTTGTAGGTGACACAGTGACAGTGGATGCTTGTGCCAATCTTGCCAGAAAGGAGGGTTACAAGTACTTTGGATTGCAGACTGGCGACCAGTGCTGGCTGTCCAAGGACCTGACAAAACAACTGAGGTGCCCAGAAGTGCCCGGTGATTGCAATAAGCCCTGTATAGGGAACCCGACGCAGATCTGTGGGAACTGGGCGACCAACTCAGTGTACATGTTGGAGTCGAAGGTGGGTGGTGGTCTGCACAAAATACACAGGTGCAATGCAGTGAGTAGTGAAAATGTGAACGGACTACAACCCGGACTTTCCATTTGCTTTGCCCCACACCTGCACAGTTCCATGCACCTGTCAAGAAATCCCTGCAAACAAGATCCGGCCTAAACATGGGCCTCAAGTCGTGGTCAAATGGTAGTGGGCAGCCTTGTATACTGTCTGCTTCAGCCGTTTAAACTTACGGCTTTCAGGTTTCGGGTCTGTGGTGCATTCAATGTCGCGAGTCAGACCAGAATTGGCAGTTACAATCTGTCAGAACAAATTTGTTCTGACAGATTGTAACTGCCAATTCTGGTCTGACTCGCGACATTGAATGCACCACAGACCCGAAACCTGAAAGCCGTAAGTGAGTCACTGCATAAATGTAGATGGCAAGCATTTTTGCAACACCCACAAGCAAGTTGTATATTGCTGTTTGCAGGGTGCCACTGGTGTCCCTGCTTACTCATATGTCGGCTGCTATCGGGATCACTGCTCAGCAATCCGCGCTCTGCCAGAGGTGCAGTACAATGACACAATCACGCCCGGAAAATGTGCTGAGCATGCATTGCGTGCTGGACACTCCATCTACGGCCTACAAGCAGGCCGGGAATGCTGGCACGGTCCAAACTTGTCACATGCTACCCGTTATGGCAAAGTGGACGAAGCAGTATGTAATTTCCAGTGTGCAGGGGCTGAGTCGTTGGACTGCGGTGGTCATTGGGCTAACACACTCTATACTCTTGAACCTTGAGCATCTAAACGTTGCCCATATGGCTGATTTGTTTTACATGCTCACCTTGCCTTACTCTGCATCAGGCTGGTTTAGCGGATGATGTTGGCGCAGTGCACACTGATGCATCATAAGTGATGGGTTGATAACATGCCACAGTTACGGAGCTCAGTACATAGAAGAAGCAAATGCCATATACTACTTACTAAAAACGGATGTCACATCAGCAACACCGGTAGTGAGAACAAGCACCTTGAGCAAAACAAGTGGGTCCGGCACGGGGAGGCTGTAGAGGCGATGGAAGTTTTCAGCCAATGGGTTCTTGTCAGCCATTGGGCTCTTGTTGTTGGTGAACTGTTTGTTGTGAAGGCCGCACGTAGTGGTGCTGCCCTTGCTTCTGCTTTTGCTTTGCTCTGCACAAAGACTGTTTCACACCAACGTATGCTGTGTATGACCACATTGATGGTGTTGGCTGCAGCCATTGCTGGTCAACAATACTTGCTGCTCAATAAGGTGCAGATGCACACACATACATCAGTAGGCGCATTCGAATTTGAATACTGGGAACGTGAAACACAACAAACTGCGGTGGGCTGTGTATGCGGCCATTTGCGGGCTGCATGTATGTCTGTATGTATGGGCCTATAGGCAGGTACCTACCTGCAGCAATTGATGCAGCCAAGTGCATGGTGATGGTCTGGTTAAAGATTGTGCATATCATGCCAGTATGGTGCCTTGCATTGGACTGTGCCTTCCAGCTGGCTCGATTCGCTAGTTGCTTGCATGCCAAGCTAGTAGCTCACTTTGAAGTGAAGTTTAGCTCATGGTCACTTTGCGTCATGGCCACACTATTTGCATTGAGCTAGAAGAACCCCCAGTAGAGGTCACCCAGCAAGTTCAGTTGTCTGTATCATAGAGGCTGTAGCTTTGTTGTAGATGTTGATAGACTTGTGTCTCATTGAATAGCTCAGACAATGTGCTAGATTTTGAACATTTCGCAGTGTGGTATGGGGCTTGTGTGTGGCTTGTTTGTGTTTGCAAAACAGTTTGAATCTGTGAGTACTACATGTGTATTGCTTCTGTTCAGGTAACACTTGTGGTGCAGTCGAGATGTCTGGATGTTTTCAGCGCCAGAGCTTGTCATCATGAACAGCACAGAGAGCTCTTTGGGTGGCGACCCCCATGCATCCTTACAGACGAATTCCAGGTTTTACTATGCTAGTAACAGTGTCCATTCTCAGTCTGACTATGATTGTTGTTGACTGGAAATTGGCCAGAGTTGGCAGGAGTACTAGTTGGCAGGACTTAACTTGTAGTAACGTTGCAGTGACTTGTAGTACAATTATGCACAGTTTGCATGCAGCTATAGCCAGCGAGATTGTTGTATTGACAAGCAGAGCAGCAGCTATAGCCAGCAAGATTGTTGGCTTGACATACATGGTCATGTGTCTTGATGCTGATCAGCTGCGCAGCTGACCGGTCAGGGTACCGCACGCTTCAGCTTCTGCAGAAGCACATTTTGTGATTAGCTGAAGCACATTTTGTGATTGCGGTCGGCTGGCCTAGGGTGTTGCAATTGCAGTCTAGACTGATCTGGACAGCCGCCCTTTCGCCTAGCATGTGGTCCATGCTGTGGCACAGATGTAACAGAACGGGTATGTGCTCATATCAAGGTACTGTCAGATGTGCATATGCACTCAGTTTAGCCGCTTCATTGTTCCCAAGGTGTAGAACTTATGACTAGGCTTGGCCAGGTGCACTCAGCCCTAGTACAGCTATGTGTTACCAGCCCAGTACAGTTGATTTACTACCATGGTAACAGTCGTGAGCTGTTAATAGGGTGACCAACCCTGTGCTAGGCCGTAACTAGGCCTAGAATAACCTGTCTGGGCTAGTAACGAGGGGTAGTAATATTGAAATCTGTCCGTAGGGCATGACAGTACAGCGTTTGCCAGCGCATCTGACCTGTTGCATGGCTCAGTTACTGATGTGTTGGCAGAAAGATGAATGGTAGAAGTCCTCTACCACATACGCCATATATTGCTCCGACACTCTCTAGAGGAGAGGCTGTGAAATTGTGTTGTATGCTTGCGGAACCTGGGGTGCCCAGTCTGGTTCTGGTGGTGAATATGGACGAGCGCTTCACTTCTTGTGCAACTGCTTCCACACATCCACTGCCAATGTTATCCTCAGACTCAGTTCGCCGCAATTCAGCACCCGTTTGGCGAACTGGACACCGGCCCGATGAGTCATAAAACTGGGAGAAGGACTCAGGCCTCTCGGCGCAATCCATGGCATTTCCGCGGGGGGTCAAATCCCAGAGAGTGCAGCCATGCTGCGCAAAATGCAGGCGCGATGCAGGCATAATGCAGGCGCGATGCAGGCACGATGCAGGCATCAGGCAGTCAAGTTGCACTTGCCATCGCGGGCAGAGCACAGCTCAGCGGCTTATCGTACTAGTGTATAAGAAATGGATGAGTACAATATATGTATATTTGGCAGCTTGCTGCAGCGATTGACGGGTCTTATCGCTCTGTTGTCGCGACTGCCGCAGAAGCACCGCAGTACAGTTCAAAATGCTTTTTTACTGTAAAAACTAGTTAGAAGTACAGCTGGCTGCCCCATCACGCGCGGGAGCAGATCATGCAGGCGCGATGCAGGCACGATGCAGGCAAAATGCGGGTAAAATACTGTACCTCACCCAGCCTCACCGCAAAAGAGTTCTTTCTGCAGCATGAGACAGCTGCTATGGGTGTCGCAGGTAGCACGTCTTACACCTCAGCCACTGCAACCCGCCAAAGCAGCACAGCAAGAGCAGCTGACCCTGCAGCGCTACCCCGCACAATCACACTGCCTTCCTCAGTCTCAAGCAGCTGCCACACCAAGCCAGCAGCCAGAAGAGCCACACTATAAGCCCAACGCTCAGCATGCACAATCAACAGTGTCAAGAAGTGCATAGCTTCAAATACCACGGCATCAATGGTCTTCTTGAACTTGCTGTAGAGCCAAGGGATACTGAACAGACCAGCATATACCAGCATCGCCAGAAGTGTCTGCACGGACGACAGCATCAGCGAACGCACTATTAGATCCAGCAACCATGCTCTGGGACACATCAACCATCCGTGGCCAGCAATACGCAATAGCGATTGGGAGTTTAGCTCATGCAACATAGGATGCTAAGCAGATTGCTGTATTTTTACATGCAAGGCGCCGCCAACTGACACATGCTTTCAGTCCCGGTCCTGCAATGTATGGAGCAGGTCATGCAGTACACTGTTTCGGAACCCGCTGACCAGCACCATGCTGCAGCCTGCACGCCAGCATTTGCTGCTATCCCGTTTCAAGTCAACTGCTCTCAAGACAGAGCGTGAACTGCTGCTCAACGTACTTAGTTGATCCTCACCTGGTCCACCACTCTCAACTCGCTGATGAGCAGCAGAAGCCACAAGCTCAGTATGGTCCATGCACTAGTGGTAAACCGCTGACCCCTGAGTGCTCTGTGCGCCAAAGACAACACTGCCAGAGTCCACGATCCCAGCTCTGCTGCTGCTTTGCTGCCTAGCCGGATGGTGTAGTCTGCTGCCGGTGCCTCCAACGTAGCGAGCTTGCCAGACAGCTGAGTGGCTGATCCACCAGCCAACTTGCTATAGCCTCTGCAGATATGCAGCAGGTGAACGGATCAACCATCTAAACCACGCAGGCCTCCAAGAGAGCTAGCAGATGGAATGATGCAGTAGATAGAGTCAACTGATAGTTCAATACGAGGTTGAAGCTGACTGCTGCTTGGATCAAGAGGGCATTGCAAAGGTTATCATGGCTTGGCATGCACGTGCCGACCGCAATAAATGCTGTCAGTGTTTCACCTCAAAGCCCAGGGCTTAGTAAGGTTGTACCCCAATACAGCAATGCCAGTCCAGGTAGCAGAGTTGTCAACTGCATGTAGTACAGTGCTGCGAGCATAACACAGCCAAAGTCAACGGCCAGTTGAATTGCTGGAGCATAATGGGTGGGAGAACCCATCACAACAGAGACACCAAAGCGCTGCTCAGCCGCTGCACCCAGGAAGAGTAGATTGGACGAGCCGCATGGCTGCGCTGCTAGTGGCTGCTAGCACTGTCCTTACCCCTTGATATAATATATGCTACCCACCAGCCGTAGCACTATGGCCATCGGCCCCGCGCCCCATTTTAGAGGCGGAAACAACAGCACCCAAAGCAGTGATTCTACCACTGCCATACTTGCATCGAAGGCGCAAACCGCAAGCATCCATCAAATACCGAGTGATGTAAGGGAGCACACATCTCAACTGCTCAGCTGAACCCCAATAATTATCCTTACCCCTTGGGATGTAACCAATCAGCATCACAAGGTATAGCCCAGCAGCAAGCACTTCCCAGCTAGTTGAGCCATTGCGCCACAACAGCACCGCCCGCAGAGCCTTGACTTTCCTTGCAACATCAGGGTGCTGCACAAACACATAGCTGGACCCCGAAGCTACCTGGAAACCAGAGGCAGCTGCTGCGGCCCTTGCTAGCCAACGTCCAGGCCCCAACACCATAAACCAGCACACAAGCTTCATACCCAAGCGACACATGCACAGCAACAATTCAGGGCCGAAGCTGATGCCATTGGGCCTTCATGCCTGTGTCTCATGCCCCTGCTGTACTATGGCCTGATATCACAGTTCAATCTCTGTTGATGGTTTTGCCGTGTATTCATTCGCAACACCGCTGTTACTGAGCTGTACCTAATGCGCCAACTACTTGTACAACACATGCTGCCGAGCATTTGCCCCAGCTGCACATGCCAGCTGCTGTTTGTTTAAACAAGATGGTGAGCCCAAGATCTGTATGCGAGCTGAGGAAGCTGCTGCGCATGGTGCTACTGACTGACTTCAAAGCTCCTCGCCCATGACCTTCACGCCGACGCAGGGCAGGCGGCTGCTGACGCTGCTGAACTACATGCTGTTGTCAATGTGGCTTGACTGTCTGAAGCTAGCTTGAACCTGTGTCTGCGAGTTGAGGACAGAGTACAGGGCTCCCAGGATTGCTGCTCCACCAGCAGCTGCAACAATGAAGAAGTTTTTGTCGCCCGTACATCAAGCAGACAGTGATGAACACAGCAGACATGTTGCATTGGCTCAGTCAGGGTTACAGCACAAAGACAACCTCTCATTGCAAACAAGTGACGGATAACAAAAAGCGCTCGCTGCATATAGCATCTGTGCACCAGGCACCACCCGCCCTGTGCAGTTCAGCTTACAACGGGGATCAGACTACATCACTTCAGGGGTGTGCCCTTTCAGTTTTCACTTTTCCTTTTCACGTAATTTCACTGAAAATTTCATGAAATTTTCAAGCGACAAAGGGCTGAAAGTGCAAAGACCGTTATATTGTACTGATCGAACAACCCAAACAGCCAGACTGAGGCTCTGAATCGCATCAGAACGCCCTATACCAGCTTTTAACACACATTAGCAATAATGTAAAGCCTTTCTGGAGTCCTTGCACTGGTTGGGCGCCCCTGGGCAGCATGGGGAACTCAGCAGACAGTGTGCGTCCTTGGCTGTGAAAACTTGCTGAAATTTCTGAAAATTTCAAAATTTCAGTGAAATTGCTTCCACTTACATGATGATCACTTACACCAAATCAGACTCTGATTATCAGAGGCTATGGCCCATCTGTCCACGTTGTAGTAAACAAACCGTAATGCAGTGGTACCTAGTAACTGGTGCTGAGCATTGCATATTGCTCATTCAATGCGCTCAGCCGCGTCGGGCACAACTGCATCTCGGCAGGCCAGTGCTACATCGCACAGGTGCTGCAAGCTGTATCTGAACTGCTTGTGCGTACAGCAGTAAGCCCAGGCTAGGTGCGTGTGATGCACTAGCAGTGCGGCATGCCAGCATTTGCACACTTGCTGCAGCACATGTGGGGTGACTGCCAGTTGATAACAGGCTGCAAAGCAAGCACCTATGGCACTGGCGATGCAGGTTTACTCCCTGGTAATTGTAGTGTAGAAAACCGCAAGCGCCCGACTGCACCTGGCCTTTGTGCATTAAAACCAGCAGCATAAGCTTCTTTGCTGCAGCATGATGGGCGGCAGTGTTTCAAGCTGCTGCTGTGCGTGTGCTGTTACTTCCTAAGTGTCAACTGCTGCCCTGCTGGGGCTCCGGCTGCAGCAGAAACATGGTATGCATGCTGCCAGCAGTGCTGTCTTGTTGACATTGGTTTCTGATAAAGCTCGCTGTGCATAGCATGCTAGCTAGCATACCCAGTGGGTATGTGTTCTAGCTCAGGGGCTGGCTGGCCATCCATGAGCCTTAGCTATATTTGGGTGACATGTGGCTGCTGCTGAGAGCACTTTTGGGGCCACGTCTGCTGGGTTTTTGGCTATAGGGCAGCTGTCTGCAAGGTTGACACACCATCATAACTGCAAGTGCAGGGCCTTTGTGTGTAGGGCTGTTCCTGGCAGGTGGCTTGTTTGCTTTACAGATGTTTGCTGTGCTGGTATACAGCATGTCTAATACACCAAAAGTGGCTGAAAGTGCTCAAAAGTTTGACAAATCCTGTAGCAGACCAGCGAGGCCTCCCTAGGGCCTGATCCACAGCTGGTGGTGCTGCGGGCGTACTTGGAACTTGCAAGTTACACGCAGCGTTCAGAAATAACATGCATTACTCATGCTGGGGTGCATAGGTAATGTCATGTGCGGTAATAACCTACTTGAGTTGGAAGTGAAAAAGGTGGCAAGTTACCAAACTTCCGGTGTGGCGGTCGGCCTGGTTACTCCGGGCCGCATGCCTTGAGGGAGAACCCACATAACCACTATGGCATCTACCAGTGAAACCTGAATGGAAGTCGTGCCGCGGGCTGCAGAACTTGCGAGCTAGTGCGGTTGTCGTGAGTCGAAGGCCTGATGTTGTAGGTCTAGCCCTTGCTTTCACTGTGGAGCAGACAACCCGATAGCGCCATCGCAAGTGGGACGACGACAGATCTGACCCCCCAAAAAACCATAAGGACAGAAAAATGCGGTGCTGCGTGGCGCTACCACTGCTGTCGCTCACGCTGGTTACGCTGGCGATACATTCTTGTTCAGGTGAGCTTAACGGCGCCCTGCAGACCTATATAATGTTTCTGCTTGTCGGTATGATGCCTGACATCCGCGTACAGGCCATGGTCTCTGCATCGCGTCTGCTGCAACTGCTGCTGCACAGCACTAGTACTATAGTGCTGCAGTGCTGTTTCCCGACCACCAGCCCCTACTAGTCCTGAACCATAGACTGTAAGCGCGTAGATCCTGACTGGACGTCTCACGGGTCCGCAATGGCGTGCATGACTCAAGTCCGGGCTGTTGCATCAAAGCTTGCCCTGCCAACTTGAGAATGCACGTTGCCACCCCTTTCCAGCACTGCTGTTCTGATGTTATCTTGGCCCCTGTGCCATGTGTTTGTTGACAGACAGAGGGGCAACATCACTAGTTTTTTTGCAACCAGCCAGCAAATTACTGAAGTCTCTCCGGGGTTGCTTTGTGCGCCTGGTACCTTCGCTTACCAGTTTCTGTTGTTGCCAGGCCCCAAACATTGCAGCACAGCACATGATGTGTGCTATATAACGCTTGTGGTGTCGACAGCGCTGCTATGTTTGTGTCCCAGCACTTGATGCAGTTCAGTGTCTCAGTACGCATGATCTCCTTGATGCCTGCAGGCCAGGGGCTGCAGCCTGTCTCGAGACCAAAAGTGAGCGCTAGCCAAGTGACCAATACCTTTAACCTCCGGCAGCAGTATTTGGAAATCCAACGCATCCGGCAACAGAAGCCTTCAATGCTGTTCAAGTCTTCATGTAGGATCGGCCGACCTGGCACTGTATGCGCAGGGATGTCTGATAGCAACAGCTCAATATTTGATGCACAAACTCTGCTGGTGGCAGCTTCTCCAGATGTTTACAGCAGTCTAGATAAGACATATTCAGGTGGCGTCAGTTTGGTGAGTCCCCCCGGGGACCAAGGAGACTGTGACACTTGTGCAGCATTTGCTGTCACATCAGCCGCCGAGACTGCCATGGCAAGTGTATTAGGTGTGGATGTGGCAAACTGCAGCATAAGTGTTCAAGCCCTCCATTTCTGCGCACCGGGGCAAGAGGGGAGAGAGTGCGAGGGAGGCTGGCCACTAAAGGCGACAACTCTCCGACTGATTAGAAGTTGGCCGTTGCCCACCACAGACTGCTTGGAGTATAATCCTACACCAGCACAATTAAGCTTGAGTCGTGCACGTGTGTGTATGCCCAAATGTGGATTAACATCCCCATATGCAAATCAGGGGGAGTTTCACTCCGACGACATCAGCACATGGGTGCGCGCCCAACAGCACATCCGGCAATATGGTGGGGTTGTCAGCACATTTGACGTGGTAACGGGTTTCAGGAGTTTCTTCAGAGACCCAGCAAACCGCAATAGTGTGTTCAGGCCAAGTCCTGGGGCTGTGGTTGAAGAGCCTCATGCAGTCGTGTTGGTGGGCTATAACAACAAGGAGCAGTATTGGTTGGTGAAGAATAGCTGGGGCACTGACCAGGGAGATGATGGTTACTTCAAGGTGAGATGGCTGTTGGCAAGTGGTTGCCATGCACAAGAGCTGTGCAGTTGCTTTCAGTGCTTGATCAAATAGGATACACAAGATGTGGCTACGCTAGGTGCAGCATCTGTTGTTGTGAAAGTGATGGTACTACCTGGTAAATGACCAATTCCCCCTTGACCACATTTCAGCCAGCTTGCTGTCCAAGCAAGGAAGAGCGGCGTATTGTGCTTTCCAATGAACACAATCTGAATGTTTGCTGGTGATGCATGCTGAGATGTGCCATGCAGCAACCACTGCCTTACTACAAACCAACCAATAAAGCGTCACTGACAATAATTAATCTGTCAGTGATTGGCCACTCACAATTTTCAAGCCATCGTGGAACATGTCAACACTCAAGGCCAGATCCTGAATGTACTGCATGTACCAAAGGGCGTTACAATATCTTTTGCAGGTTGCATACAACACATGCAATATTATGACAGGCGACAAGTGGGAGGCATACGGTCTCATCTGGAAGCCTAGTGACCCTCAACTGAAAGGGCCCGTTGTGAAGTTCGCTCAAAGCCTCTCACGTGGGCCAAGGACTGATTGCTATCAATACACGGTGAGGGGAAGCTAACCAGCATGGGGTGCACTGGTGGTCATCGTTGCTGATAGCATGTACGGAAACGCTACTTGCATATGTGCGGGCAGAGAAGTCTCTCTCAGGAAATCCCGGGAGGGTCTCTTGATGTCACCTTGCATGGATTCCAGTTTGTATGGTGCGGCACTAGTACAACTCAGTGATGTAGGCATTTGTGAGTTTGTGTCGCTGCCACAGTAACTTGCCTCAACAATGACATGCCTGCAGTTGTTGAAACCCCATTTATAACACACACCACTTGCCAACAGCCCATCTAATACTACTAGCTATAGCGGTGGCCGCCCAAGCAAGCAGTTACTAGGGCATCCAATGCAGCACATGGCTCAGTTTCTTTCCGCACACAACCACCATCAAGCCTGTTTGACCAACTTCTACAGGTTCGCTCCGGGGACTACTTGTCTAGGATCTCGTGGTTAGCCACCATAACACTTGAGCAACTTTTACGGGACAATGCTGGTGTCTTGGCAGGCCTCAATACTCCACCTAAGGGCACCAAGTTGCTGATTTGCAACCCGAATTTATTCAGCGAACTAGGTGAGGCACGAATGGCACTGATATTCTTATTCAGTGTGTGATTTTGTTTGTTGTGTGTAAGCAGCCACCTCAGAAGGACCTATAATAGGTACATCATCCTCAGTTGAGTTGTACAACTACACGTTGTGTAACAGAGTAGCACATGGGTGCGCGGGTTCAGACTCTAGATAGTGTAGATATATAAACTTAAGTTTCTATGATGGGCTCCAGGACCTCATACTGTACCGCTGGTATATACCGCTGGTATATATATATGAATTGCAGCCACATCGTGTTTGGAACATAGTAGAATTGGGCTGAGCCATAAGGTATTAGCGCTAGCGGAACCAGTACTTGGGTTTTTTTGGCGTGCAGAGGGCGTCGAAATGCGGAGAATTGCAGGAAAATACCAACCTAAGTGAAGCGAAGTTGTCTACGTAGGCGAAAGCCTCCAGAGTGGCCGTACGTGCAAATTCTCCGCTCCATGGCTGCAGCTTGACCTCATGAAACTACCAAAAACAACCTTTAAAATGCACCAGCAGCAGTTAAGAGATATAATTGCGTATTATAAGATATACCGGCTTTGTTTCATCGCACAAAGGTGGTTGTTCCGTGTACTTTTGTTGCATTTTGTGTCCTGGTCAGGCGGTACCAAGCAGGTGCGCGGCTGAATGACGGTGCGCTGTGGTACAATCATACACTAGTGCCCATGTCAGATCTCAGCGATGTCTTGCGCTCTGCTAGGCGCAGTCTGACAACTTCTGCAACCTCCCAACTGTGATCTGCCGCTGAGTCATTCATACAGCGCCAGACAGCCGTAGAACCTCTTCAAACACTTACTTAACAGCGTCCAGAGGAGTTATCAAGGTATGTCATGGAGTTCAAGCTGCTGCTGGTGGCAACAGCGGTTTGACCGCTTGAGGAGTAAAAGCCTGCGTGATTGCCGCGCGTAGGAGCTCCCAAACAGTTTTAAATGCTATCCGCACACTATGTATGGACTGGCGTTGTCTTTGGACGCGTTTTCTGCAGTTTCGGCTGCAGAATGTGCAGCTCCGCGCTGCAGGGTGCAGCGTATGCTGCAGATTCTGCAGCGCAGCTGCACAATGTGCAGCGACACCTGCACAAAGTGCAGCGCTCTGCTGCACTATCTGCAGTTTCTGCTGCAGATCTGCAGTGTTT
>NSMO01000656.1:0-15823 GCA_002588565.1 Coelastrella sp. UTEX B 3026
CTGGTATCTGTGACATCTGCACTGCTGGTATCAGTGACATCTGCACTGCTGGTATCTGTGACATCTGCACTGCTGGTGTCTGTGACATCTGCACTGCTGGTAACGCTGGCACCAAAGGCACCTGTAGGATAATCCCAAACAGTCGGTGTCAGCATCAGATAAGGTACTTGGGATAAACTTACTAATGTTACTACATAACGCTACCCCTTGCATCCCTTACTGTGTCCGGACTGCCAACATCTGCAGCAGTGTGTTGTTCGCATTGCCAATGCTGATGGTGCTGTGGTCAATGTTGGTAGTGGCGGTGGTGGTGGTGATTGGGCTACCAGTGTTAGCATTGGCTGGGCAGCCAGTGCTATGTTGCCTCCTGTGTAACATCAACATCAACATCCGCAGCATCTGCGTGGTTTGCATTGCGACCGCTGCTGCTGCTGCTGCGGTGCGCGTGGCAGTGTTGGTGACTGATGCTGGACTACTAGTGTCTGGATTGGATGGGCGACACAACTTCTGTTACCTGTAGTAGCGTCAGCACCAACATCCGCAGCACTTGTATTGTTTGCAATGCCACTGTTGCTTCCGCTGCCACCATCGCTGCTGCCGGTGCCGGCGCTGCTGCTGCTGCTGCCGCTGCTGTTGGTAACGGTGGTGCCGGTGGTGAGTGCAGGGGTACTAGTGTTTGCACCATGTGGGCTGTCACCTGCGGTGACACCTGTGCCAGCATCTGCAACATCTGTGCTGCTGCCATTGCCACTGCGGCTGTCACTGCTGCTGCCACTGGTGCTGCTGCTGCTACCAGGATCAGCAGTAGCGGTGGGTTTGGGGCTACTGGTGTTTGCAGTGGCTGGGGGGTCGCCGCTGCTGCTGTTTGTGTCAGCTGTGGAACAAGGTGCACATTCAAATTAGCAACATACAAATCAGCATGATGTCATTCACGGAAGGATTTTGAGGTTTGCCTTTTGTCTAAAGAATCCCCGCCCGTCAGGCTGAGTTTGCTGTTGATGTAGGGCGTGAATATTGGTAATGAGAGCACATGTTACTCGTCTGTTACTTCATCTGTTACAGGTTCACTACCTCTGCTTGCGTTAGCTGGTTACTAAATTGCAAGGCTTGCATGGCTGCTTTACTGAGTAAAACAGTACGGTGGGAATGTGGAGTCGCCCCGACACACACATTACTCTCCCTTAACTTACGCTAGCGCTCTCTTGAAGGCGCTATGCGGAGCTCATTCAATCATATATTCACAGTGCCACTGTCCCTGGCAGGGACCAACAGTGTCAATGGCTTGATTACCTGTTATATCATTTCTCAAAGTGCCGGCATTATCTGTCAAACTGCCATTGCCAATGTCCACAACCACACTGGTGTTGACCGTCAAGTTGCACGTCCCATTCAGGGTCACCACACAAGACTCATTTGACCACATATTATCTGGAGCCCCGGTTGGATGACTGCAGTTCCACACTGCCGAGACATGGGCAAGCACTCCTGTGGATGTCTTGTTCGTCAGGGTATATGAGACTTTCGTCACAGATCCAAGATTGACACCGCTTGAGGGGCAAGTTGTTTCGTTGGAGGCTGCTAGACCCGTGATGTTTTGAAAGGTGTAAACAAGCCCACGGCTGCAGTTCCAAGTTAGGCGGTTCGTTGGGGTTTGAAGAAGGCGCTGGAAGCAGGGTGCCAGATCAGTGCCGACTAGGCTCTCCAGGCAACCGGCTGGCTGGACAGATACCAGCGAAGATGCTAGTGAAGTGTTGTTGGCTGTGGCTGCACACAGGACAATGAGGCATTGGGTCAGGCAACAAAAGCAGCCTGGGTATCATAGGGCTTGTGGCATGACTGCCATTTGGAAGCTTGGCATGTGTGCATGACATTCAATGACGCAGGTGCTGTTCCTAACAGCCCTCCCTTAAGTTGAGGTGATAGTCCAGTCAGCTCAGATTATTTGACAGTTTGAAGTGCCGGCATGTCCGATGTCAGAGTCTTGGACACTCCTGACAAGCCCTAACGAACGGTCCCATAAGGGCTTGCCCTGGAGGTGCTTTCGCAGAGATACAACCCCCAATGCTTGGGATGTTGTACTCCTCCACACCTAGAACCAGACCCAGCTGTCGATCGGCTGTCAATACAATCAGCACACCTAAGGTCTAAGTCTAGGTGGGGAGGAGTTCAACATCCCAAGCACTGGGGGTTGTAAATCTGCAAAAGCACCTCCAGGGCAAGCCCTTGTGGGATCATTTGTTACGCGACCCATGGAAGCAGAAAGCCAGGCTGCTAGGTGGCTGTTGGTGACGCACCTGCCAGTGTACATTTTGACAGCTCTACACCTTCAATGCCAAATCGACTCAGGTTCTTGGCCAGCTGGCAAGAAGATGGCACAACCAATAACAACCAAACCAGTGCTGAGAGTGCTGCAGCCTGCGTGCTGCGCTTGGCCATGGGGCACTGTGTCAGGCAGGACTCTAGATCAAGCTTGATGGGGTTGCCAAGCGCCAACCTGCAAAGCAAATTTGCAGCCTGTAAGCGATGCTGGCTACAGCACGATGTCTTCGAGAAAAGGTACCCCTGTTGACAGCAGCAGGAAAAAGTCAGTGGTCATGCCAGATGCACAGCTAACCTAATGCTGGCTCGGCTGTTCTCCAAACCACCTGCACTGGTCCAAGGTGTTGTCCCATCAATTTGGCATGTTGCAAAGTCTACCTGTGCGAAAGTTTCAGACGTCGTCGCCGTTCCGGAAGGGTGCACAGAAGTCAGAAACTGCCGGGTCGATGACTCGTGCCGGCAATGATTGCATTGGGCACGTGCCAGCTGAAGAGAACAGCAAGTGGAGAGTGTCTGCGACGCTGTAGGTACGGTAATCTGCCCGTATAATCTGCCCGAGGCACGTACCTTCCGCTTTCGCAGTTTGTATACAAAGTACGTACACGTATGAATGCTGAGATGACAACCCCTACAACGGCGTACAAAGGAACACATCCTACTGAAACAAGAAACATACCTCTTATTCATCAAATCTGGCCATTGCAATTCGAGCTCGGGTACGCAAGTACCCGACTCGGCGAGTAGGCCTACTAGGTACCTAGGACCAACCGGCGGAAAAGAGTGGCAATATATAGCCCGAGCCAGCACAAGGAAACATAACATGCATAGATCTCGTGTCGTATCACATCTTTTAGTCTGGGGACCTAATGAAGCTTGCAGACTCTGCCCATAGCATGCCTCCCGCCTCTCGCTGCCTCGAAATCACCGAATTCGAATTCGGTGTTCGAACACCTGAAGACGTAAACGCTTCTTCATTGGTCGGAAGCCACAAACGTCGGAGCCTTCGCCGATATAAGGGTTGGGTCCAGAATCGGTGGTCAGGGCAAATGCTGATCCCGATGGCTGCAACGACGCCACAAAAAATCTGCACCGCCGCTGGCCAAGCTCTTGTCCCGCCCTGCTGCCAGCAGCGCCCGCTGTCTGGCTGCAGGCCGGCGCATCATAATCACTCACTGCCAGCATTGAATACTCCAACGACATCTTCAAACCTGAAATTGTTTTCGGAGTTGGTACAGGCAAAGGGCACCAGCAGCACCATTCAAGATTCAGCTTGCCTGTATGGAGGGTTGCACAAAGCAAAGCACTTTGTAGAAGCTGAACTTCTAGCAGGCTCAGCGGCTTTAAGAAGTCTTGTTAAAAGCCTCCAGGCTGCTGCTGCAGATGTTGTTCTGCCATCAGGAAGCCTGGGCTTGCTAGGGTTTACGCCAAAAGCACCGCCCTGAAACATCAAGGTCACTTGCAAAGTCGATACTCCTGACTGAGCGACAGTGTGAGCAAAAGCTGGCAGTGTGCTGCGTCATCGAGATGGCTGCGACTCACATCTGACAAATGACTAACCTGCTTGTCGTTTCGGTGAGTGCCTTGAATGTGCATGCCCAGTGCGTGCTCGGAGCGCGCACTTGGCATGCACATGCTAGGCACTTACCAAAATGACAAGCAGACTCACTATGAGTAACGGGAGCTGGTCGCTGGGCGGCTCGTCGGCGACCCAGTCGCTCAGCGAGTCGCTCGGCATCCGCTCAGCGGCTAGTACACAATATCCGCTCAGCGGACGCCCCGTCCGCTGAAAGTACCACTCTCTGAGCGACCAGGGTTGAGTCGCTGAGCGACCAGTTGCAGCCGCTGAGCGATCCAGTACCATCCGCTGAGCCACCCAATGCCATCCACTGAGTCACCCAGTGCCATCCACTGAGCGACTCGAGTGCGTCCACTGAAGCTAGTAAGTTACCATGGCTGACCCAACACCATGCTGAGACACAAGCTAACATAGCACCAATTGGTGTTGCAACACCTGCCAGGTTTAGCTGATGCCATTGACAGGATTCAGCCATGACTGAGTGTGAACACCCGACTATTGCATCACTGATAATCACTTTTGCCGACAAGCAATACTCACTCATTTCCTGACAATGCTGTTGCTGCAAGGCTGCGAGCACGAGCTGGATGCTGTCATCATGCTGACTTTCATGCTGGGCCCTACGCTGCTTGACTGCTGCAACTTGCTGCTGCTGCTGTGCTTGCTTGGCCTTGGCTTCAGCTGCTTCTTTCTTTCAGCTGTCACCTACTGCCTATGACTCGGCGACCGGCGTCATGCGCTGAGCGAATGACCCATCCGCTCGCGGTCCGCTCAACTTTGGGCGAGTCGCCGGTGAGCCGCCCGGGATCCGCTCAGCGACCAGCTTCCGTTACTCATAATATATTATAATATTGATCATTTGTCAGTTGTGAGTCGCGGCTATCTCGATGACGCAGCACACTGCCAGCGCTTGCTCACACTGTCGCTTTCTCTTGTTCGCTAAGATAGCGGTTTGCTGCCCTGCGGTCCCTGCCCAGGACCGTTAACCTTGGCGAATAACACAAAGCGAGACTGTCCGCTGCAGCGGCTAGCCTGAGCAACATACAGCAGCAGCTACTATGATGCAACCACCCGCAGGCAACCCTGGTTCCACCACATAACTGTACCAGACCAACTGCAGTTTCTGCTTGAACATCCTGAGTCTGTCAGCTGCTGAATCCTATCAGCGCTCTCACTGATAGGTCACTGACCCATACAACCACAGGGGCAAAGAAACCCACTGGCTGCCAGCTTCTGTCCGTATGCTGCTGAGTTCTGATAAAACAAACTGAATAGCATTCAGAGTTACGAGATGCACCTGTACAAGCACATGTGCTCATAGTCCAGACTTCTCATCAACTCAATGATAGTCGCTGGGGGCCACAATATCGTACGTCCTGCGAAGGAGTCTAACTTCATGGCCAAGAGTGCTGCAACAAGCGTGCTACACAAGTTGCTATGTAGCAAGTGTGTAGCACTGTGTATTGATATCTAGCAAACATGCAATGCTGCTGGCATGCTGGCTGATGCCATTCTGTATAACTGTTCATCCTGCTGCTGTACTTTGGTAGTCTGGCAACAGTCTATGTACAAATAGAATCCAATGTATCCTATGTATACAGCGCGTTTAGTCCTGATCACTGCACAACCTGCGCAAATTGTAGCCTGTATCCACAATGGAACAGTAATTACGTAGCTACAGATAGATAAGACAAGGCTGCCAAATAAGGGTCAAACCTTTTATATGCTTACTAATGTGATATAGCAACTGGTGAACATCAGCACAAACAGAAGGACTCACAACACCCAGCACAAGTCCCAGTAGATGGATTGTGTCTACAGCAGCAGTGCCGCAACTAGCGCTGGTGCACCAAGGAGCATCGACACTAGCAGGCCCGACGCTGCGCTCCTAGCTGTCGCGTTCGTCGTGGTGTTGCTTGTACCGTTAGCAGCAGCTGCAGCGCCTTCTTTGACAGTTCCGTTGGCCGCCCTCGTACCGTTGGCCGTGGCATTCCCGGAAAATGCCTCCGCGACGGTGGCGTTTTTCTTCTTTCCTGAGTCGGCTGTGAAGCCGTCGAGATACTTCAGAGTCGACCTAGGGATCAACACGGCATCAATCTTGTGCACGTAGCTCTTTCCGGCGATGACGTCGGCGCTTGTTACGGTGGCTTCATCGCCATCGGAGTTTGGCGAGATGATGATATGCATCGAGGGGTCAACGCCGCTGATTTTCGCTGCGACCACCGCGCGCTCTGATTGCACGAGCAGCTCAACTTTGTCAGCGACCTTGCGGGCTGGCCTGCGAGTGCAACAAACGAGTCACTGGAGGTGAGCTCCCACAGCCCAAGCATTGGCGGTAACGGGGTGCTGACAAGCAAACCTGTCGACCATTGCTGTTGACGACGAGACGAGAGGAGATTAACATGCTGCAGCTGTTCAGTTGTTGAGAAGTGTACAACATGACACATCACATCTTCGTATCATGTACATACAGTCAGGAAGATTGGAAGGGGTTGCAGATACTGCCAGGCCAACCAGTTAGTAAAGCGTGACCAGCAAGATACCTGGCCCTGCATACAGAGCTGACATCACTCAACACATTTTGCTCTACTCACTTGTCAGTCACATGCACCATAGCCGTCTCCCCATTAAACATCTTCAACGTCATGTTACTTTTGAGCTGGCTGGCACGAATGGCCCTGTCTGGGACAATGTGGTACTTAAGTAGGTTGATCATCTGAGCTTCATCGCCTGTGACTGCAGTGCTGTTGCCTGAGTAATATGAGGACATTTGACCTATTGTATCCCAGGCCTGCATATAGATCAGTTACAGAATTTGAAGCCCATCAACTTATACTGTATCTGTTGCATTCTGTAGTTTATCACCATGCCCAGTACACACACTGCGCTGATGCATTACGGTTCAGTGGTGGTAATTGGGCTGCCGCTGCAATTGTGACTTTTCGCCCCGGCTTTGAACCACGGATGCGTAGCTATCCCCATGACTGTGTTGCAGTTGCATGGCATGCATTTCAGATGGCAAACAAACGAGGCACACAGGTGTGGGTAGTCTGATGTGGTCTATGAATCCGCATCGCCTGCTGGCAGACCTCGGCAAGGCAGTATTGACCCAGCTACAACCAGGAAAAGCAACAGATGGCAAGCATTCCAATATCCCAACAACACATCTGCCAGTCCAGAACCCAACCTCAGGGCACTGAGCATCACTGCGGCTACTTACACTGTCCATAGGCGCAAACACTGTAGCCACTGTGTTCACATCTGTCAGATATGCATAGAGCTTAGCTGCCTCCAACTTGTTCTTGGCACTTGATAGGTCAAAGATGGCTTGACTGAAGGTGATTAGGGAGTCATCTGAGCCGGCTGCCTCCTCAATGTCGGAGTAGAACCTGACTTGGTCAGCTTGCTGAAGGTTGAGCTGCAACAGACAACACCATGACAGCAGGAACGATTAGTGGATTTGATGTGTGCCTGCGCGGCATGCAAGAACCACTGGCAAGATGTACAAAATAAGACAGCTGTAGAGTTGCACACTACTCAGAGTGTTGTGGTGGTATCTACAGCCTGCTGGGCATGTGATGTGGAGAGCAGTACAGAACAATCTACAACCTATTTGGGCCGGCCTAAAGCTGCAGGATAATCCAGGCTTGTGCACAAGTCTTTGCACATGCTGCTGTGGTCCTGCTTCGAGCACTTTCAGAGCGGCAAGACGGTGCTCACTGCATGCTGAACTTCAGTAGTGATGCTTCTAGCACCTGACACTGCTGTTTTAGGCTGTACAGCAGCTGTGGCTGCCAGAATTGTAGACGTCTGGTGTGACGTTGCAGCCTATGCACTTGGTTAGCTCACACTTTGCTATCAGCAAGTGGAGAGTGTGGTTTTATATGAGGAGGCGTCCACGGTAACTCTCTCTGTGAGTGACTAATTCCCATACAACTGTTTAGATCCTGTTTAGTCCTGACAGGAGCAACCCCTGAATTCCTGAGGCTGTCCACTTACAGATGCAAGCTCATCCGCCGGCACAAGCAGGTTGTCCACAATGTTGAAAACTGCTGCTCCTGCTTTCTGATCCTTCTCAATCACTGTTGCTGTACTTCCAGAGTTCACGGCGACATCACCACCAAGACTGCAACAGACATGTAGGAACACAGCGACTGTCTTGCAAGTTTTCAATATCCAGCACATGGTGCCAGGGTGTTTGAGTCAGTGCTATGTCTTTCAGTTTGACAAGCCTTGGAAGTCCACATCGTTGCCACTCATTTTGCTTTGAGTCTGTGAGTCTGTAACAGTCATCCAGTAAATGTGTCTTACATAAGCCGTTACACAATGGGGCCACTTTGTGAAGCCCTTATGACTCTGGTTGTGAGGCCCAGAGGCGCCACCGACCAGGGCTGAGGCCCTCATGGTGGTCAGTAGATGCGCAGACTGTTGAGCAGAGTATGTCAGCAGGCTTTGGGGAGGTCTGCCTCGCATACACTCCACTGCTTTGAAAAGTGACCGCTTGTATGATGGCTGGTTCAGTATGGTGGAGCACCAAGCACACATATATGCCTAGTAGCCTAAAACCAGCAATCATCAGCCAGACAACAGGCCTACCTCTTAGTGATTGTGAGTGGTTTGCCCCTCATACTTGTGTACACTCCATCATTCTTCAAGTTATCAGTGCTCACTGCTTGCCCAGGCACCACATGATACATGATGACATCAACCAACAGTGTGTTATTGGCGAACAGCTCCTTCTTCGTGATGCCTGCAATGTCCAATGCTGACTGGATCGCCTCATCTGTGGGGGCAAACACTGTGCCTATAAAACCTGGGCTGGCTAGTTGGGTTGTAAACCCCGTTTTGTCTGCCATCTCCAAGAATAACGTTAGTTTGTTTGCTTCTGCTGCTTCTGCTATACTGGCATAGCTTTTGGCGTCCACTAGGGTATTGCCTGCACAGGAGAAAGCCCGACACGATGTGAGTCTACAGATTAGTTGGGATGACTATGCAACATATTTTGGTTCTGTGTTGTATTATGCTCGTCCAAGCATCTGCTTCTTTGCGAGCACCTGCCTCAGGGTGCAGCAGAAGTGCATCACGCCCGACAGTTTGTCTGGGCAGGGCTAGCTGCACGCTACACCCAAGTGACGCTGAGATAAGGCAGTCGCACACTGATTGCGTGCACACTAGCCGACTACAGGTTGCAACATGACGCGTTGACCGTGAAGCAGAAGCTGCAAACCCACGAAGGTCGCTGTTACAATCGCAAGTGCAGTGCTGCAGCAGGACCTGGTGCAGTGATGCAGCGGGGCCAGCTGCTGTTGCTGCCAGTGCACACCTGCTAGTCCCAGCAGGAGGACAGCCACGAGCTGCAACATGGTGCCTGCAGATGGTAAGTAGGGACGTCAATCAAACAATTCCGCGATTGCGCACTGGCGCTGTAGCTAGTTGGGCGTGCCAGGTGGCGCCAACGGACTGGAGCAAGAACTGCTCAAAACGCTTGAACGTCGTCGAAGTGCATACCTTGCGCGTGTCAGTCCTGTTTTGACCCGCCCAATTGTGCTTTGGCAGGCAGGCACCGTTCGTGTCTCCTCCAACTGTTCACGGGAATCGACCAACGAACGCAGACTATGTGGTTCACTGCTAAAAAAGCGTCATCTGCACTCTAAGGTGAGCTTATCAAAGTATAAACGTTGTTCAGGATTCTCGCACGGAAGTGGGTGACCCGCAGGTGATGCCGGGTGCTTGTGACACCTGAGCTCACTGCGCTTACTCGCTTTGAAATATTTTTATAGCCTATGATGCATACACTGGACCGTGCAGGCTGTCCTAGTGGGTCACAAAAGCCAGAAATGGACTTCACGGGTGGTGATCAACACTGGTCTTCATATACCTGTAGCCTCGTTACGTTTACAGCTTGCCATGTTTATATTTACCAGTTCAATGGGTGTCTGCCAGGCCCGGTGATGCCACACTTGTGGTCCCGGAATACGCTCAGACAATGAGTTCGGAATTATGGCAACGCATGGTGTCCGGACTGCCCGAGTCAGACCTCGCAACTGCTAGTGGGAGCTTTCACAACGTCGACCTGCAACAGGCGTGCGCTGACGGCATGACCTCAGCGGCCGACATTGTTCATTTTTTTTATTTTTGCGCATGCCGTGGTCGTGGCCTGCCACCAGCACACCCATCGTGCAACTCTGTAAAGGTGACTGAGCCAATGCAACAAAATAGATGCACTGGCAAAGCTGGCAGTCTGTGATAAAGCTTGCCGCTGCTTGACCGGCTGCATATCACTTTTTGGTGCTGCACGTAATTACAATACGTTACAACTGACACAGGGTCCCTGCATGCAAACCCCTTGAGGCTTGAGCAACCGAGCAATGCATGACCCCCTGTATGGAATCCATGACAAAACATGACCTTTAACAATTCTAGAACTTTTAGAATCATGTTGAACACTATCACAGATTGCAAGGACAAAGAAAGCACTACCTCCTCCAAGCCACAATGCCAATCCAGTCAATCCAGAGCACAAGCCGGGCTAGGCTAGCAAGTCATATAGGAGTAGTATAACGGCCCACTGCATGCAGCAATCCCAGCAGCATGGTGTGGATGTCTCTCCCGCGGCTTCTGGCAGACTGACCTACCACCCTTCAGAGCAAAGACACAGAGCGCAGTGTTGCAGAACAAGCACACCATAGCAGCAATCACAGCTGCTGATGCTATAGTCCATACCCATCAGAGACCCCACAGTCTCTACATACGTTGCTGAATCTGCACCCCTTGTTACGGCTCAATACAGCCCCAGAGGCATCAGCAAGCTTCACACTTTGCTGCAGCTCATAGGCACACATGCTCTTATGCATTCTTGGCCTGGAAGTCCTTCATAAATGAGCACAGCTTTTCTACACCCTCATAAGGCATAGCATTGTAGATGCTAGCCCTCATACCACCGACACTGCGGTGCCCCTTGAGCTCTAGCAACTTAGCCGCAGTTGCCTCAGCCACAAAGGTCTTCTCCAGCTCAGGCTTGCTAGGGATTGTGAATGGCACATTCATCTTGCTGCGAACTGACTCCTCCACTGGGCTGAAGTAGAAACCGTTGCTAGCTGAGATGGTGTCGTACAGCAAGCCAGCCTTCTTCACATTGCGCTCACGAGCACCTGAAAAGCGTTGCCACAGAGCACCATAGTCAGCTTTGATATAGCTGAGCAGCCCAACAAATACACATACTGATGAAATACACATGGGACTCTTTCAGCTAATGCTGCCGCTTGCACAGCAGGTGCAGTCCTGCATGACACCAAGCAGCAGCTACTGCATACAACATGTCATACAAGCTGCTCAGCAACTCAGAAAGTGGTGCCGCAATGCTGCAAACAAAAAGGATCGCAGGACACGGCTACCACTGCCACGTGCGACGAGTCAACTTGTAATGCAGCTAGAAACATGGCCACTTGCTCGTACCTTCCAAGCCCCCAAGCTTGAGTAAGTGCTGGAACACCAGGCCGCATACATAGATTGGCCAGCATGGTGGTGTGTTGTACATGGAGCCATTCTCCGCAGCAATGGTGTAGTTCAGCATGGTGGGGCAGCTGGGCCTGCAGGACAAGCAGATATGTACTGTACCTTTGTGCATGACACCTGTCTGACAAGGACCGCCAGGTACTGGCTGCACATGCAAGTGCCAAGTTGACGCGCAAGCATAACATGTCGGTTGGCCCACAGGCTGCCATCTGACACCAAGCACTGCTGCGATTGAAGCACCAGTGACAGGCACAGTGTTGAGGTGTTTCTGTGCGATTCCATCCAGGTGTGACGTCATCCAGGGCCTGCAGTGCAGTGGCCCTGGATGATGTGACACCTGGATGAAAGTGCACAGGAACACCTCAAAACTGTGCCTATCTCTGGTGCTTCCCGGCACCATTGGTCTGCACCACACTGATAATCTCGACACAGCCACAGGGAGACTGAATTCAGACACTGCCACAAAAGCAAGCAGAAAGACTGTCAGCCCTCCTCACCTAGCCTTGTTCAGCAGGTCTTCCCTCACGATGGCAATCACCACACCAGATGGGCCAACGTTCTTCTGAGCACCAGCATAGATCATGGCATACTTGCTGACATCTACTGGCTTGCTCAGGAAGTTGCTGCTCATGTCAGCGATGAGGGGCACATCTCCAACATCCGGGGCACCCTGGAACTCAACACCTGCAGGGGGAGAGAGCGCATATGTTGGTTGCATATACACACCAGGTTGGGTTGCATATACATACCAGGTTGGTACTTGCTTGCTTGCTGCTTTACGGCTGGGGTGTGGCGATACTTATAAGCACAACCTTGCATGAAGAAATGCAAGTGCCTATCCATGGCAGGACTAATACCTGTGATAAGTTGTGCAGGGGCTCCTGCAGGATCACCGAACAGGCAACAGGACCTGACCAGTCCCCTCTCAGAAGCAGGTGAAAGACCCCGCAGCCACGCACATCGACACATCTGCTGACCAAAACACCTTGCGGACTCGTGCAGACTCAGCTACTGCTAGTGGCGCAAGGATACATGCTGTCGCCCATATGCTGCACCCAGACATGTGCACAAGGTAACAGCAGATGTGATTCCTCAATGTGCTTACCGCCAATGGTCTCGTTGTCACAGTAGTGCACGTACTTTGCATCTGGGCTAAGCTTCCATGTATCACGAGCCGGCACAGACTTGTTGTCGCCCTTTGCTACGAGGTTGACGTTCAAGCCAAACTTCTGTGCCTCTTCGTATGCCTTCTTACTCCATGCACCAGTGACAATGTAGTCAACGGTGTCGCCTGCAGGGCAGAAGGGAACAGTCCGGCTTGAGCTGGCTTGTGTCAGTTGGCAAAGTGGCATTTGCCATCTAGGTGTCGATCCGTTTGAATAGACAGCATGTGTCGGTGATTACTGCCGCCAGCCTGACCCTAGGTCCAAGGCAATGTGGCATGGTGAGCAGCTGCTCTCTCAGCAACAGCAAGTGGCAGCCACCAACTACAGCACTCTCAGTCACCAACTTGCTGTGGCATGGACTAGCTCCACAACCGGTAGCGTATTCGTGCAGCGTAGGGAATATATATTGTCGGTATGCAACAAGGGCCAGAGGTCAAACATATATGCTGATGATGCTGACCAGCTGCTGATGTTCCTGCAGGTTGTCTGTTGGGCCAAGCCATGCTGCATGGACAACCAGCAGGTGGCATGCACCACCCCAGCATGACTAGTTATTTGTAGAAAAACGATAATTTACACTACTGTACACGGGGCAATTAGGCATTCGTTTGCCTGGAATAGTTCAGCGACCCAGACTCTGCATGGCAGCTGCTGCATGAAAGGGCCCACTACCTTCCAACAGCCGCCTCTAAGGACACAAGGACTGGTCAACAAGCCCATGAGACTGTGCTGCAGTTGCTGATCGTTGTCTGCAGAAAATAATGTTCAGTAAGTGACCATGACACACCTTCTTGTGTAAAGTTCAATGGGATGGCTGCAAACTGTGTTGATGCTCCTCCCTGAACAAACAGCACCTTGTAGTTGTCTGGGATGTTCAGCAGTGTGCGAAGATCTGCCTCTGCCTGCTTGATAATGCCATCAAATGCTTTGCTGCGGTGGCTCATCTCCATCACTGACATGCCGGTGCCGCTGTAATTGAGGGTATCACGCTGTGTCTGCTCCAGGACCTCGACAGGCAGCATGGCTGGGCCTGCACAGCACAAGGCCGCCATACACCCAGCCTTTCCGCGTTAACAGCTGCAATAATAGACACAGGACGCGCTGTAGGCTGCAACAGACGACAAGCGCACCTGCCGAAAAGTTGAACACGTCTCTGATGTTAGAAGCCATCTTGATGCTGCGTTGCTGCTGCACGACAACAGGTGTGCGCCTATTGATACTAGATGCACTAGCTTTCTGTGTGGCTGCCCGTTGAGCAGGGAGCGTGGAGTGCATCAAGTCTGGTCCCGTTGATCGGGTTTTCCGGCTTACTGTCGTGTAGCACGTCTGTTTATGCTCCTTCAGAGTACAAGCGAACTTTGTAAAGTGAAGTCATAAGCGGTTGCTGGCTAGTCACGCGGCAGCCGTGCGTTCGCCGCACAACGTGCCAGCTGCGCTTGTTAGATGGTGTGCTGCTCCCGTAATCCCGTGATGTTGGGGATCCCCTCTCTTGGCTGGTCTTCTCTCGATTCATTGTCATCAGATGACTGCTATGAGCCCGAGATAGCCCGGTTGTGCACTGCGCTCACCGTGCCGACGGGACCTAGGGCGTGTCGCCAACGTCCGGCATCTGGATTCGCTTCACGGCCTGACCAATGCTCCACAAGCTGCTCAGAGGCTGCCCAGATAGCCAGCGGCGCGGACGGCAGTAACCCGAAGACAGCTCTTGCCAGTCTGCACTGTGGCCATTTGTGTAAAAGTTGCCGAGTGAGCACATGGCGCTGCATCAGGTCACTGAGGTATCCAGATTCTGGTAAACTGACAGCTGTGGATGATCACAATGACTCCTGCTGGGAATAACTGCACTAAGGCAGCTTTGAAAGAAGTGGCTTGCAAAGCTGACTACTGCATGCTTCACACGAAGACTGCAGCCAGTTCAGCTTTGTTCGCATTTGTCAGGGCTTTCGCATCAGCTGTGCGGATGTTTGCGTTGGCAGGGAAGGACATGTACTGCCACAATGAGGCAGAGCTGGTACTTGCACACACATCTTCATCAAGCTGCAGTTGCTATGGCTCTGATTGTGGTACTCTGGCCTGAAGTGTCAGAAGCCTTGCATTTGGAGAGAGAACAAGACACAGGGGACCCCTTGTCTGACTGCTGGCCCAGGGACTGCTATGATATGTGACCCCCTAGGAAAGCACCTCAGCTGGTGGTCGCACTGCGACGTCGGGTGGTGGCCCCTTGCATTTCACAACCAGCAACCTGCTTGGCGTTTTATGTTGCATGAGTAAAAATTCACGTGTTCCCAGTTGAGCTGTGGCGACATGCAGGGCACGTGCCTCAGACCTTGTTCTGGTTACGCCAATACCACTGCCTGCCTATGAATCTGCAGGGCCAAACTTGTACAGGAGTACCGTGCTGCGTAGACTCCCACAAAGCCAACACTACCAGACAGCATTGTCCATCTGAGGACACTCCTTGAAATGTAGAACACAAAATTCAGGGCTGGGGCAGCGCAAAGGCCTAAGCGACTTCAAAGACAGCTGGCCACAGTCAGCTGATCAACCTGCTGCACCGCGGGCCTGATACACGCACAATACAATGGAGCAAGCAAGAGCTCTAGGATCAGTATTTAGCATTATCTTAACCGCGGCAACATAGCTTCAATAAACGGTATCCTTCTACTCGCGGGTTCGCAATGCGATGATGTTACTTGAGCACCTGCTGGTGCTTTGTGCTCATGAGGTGCACATTGTATTGAGGACTGTGTTTGAAATGTTCTGAGCAGCTGAGAGGGGCTCTGCTCACGATCCGGCGTGTGAGGCCGTGCATGTGCTCCTGCTCTGTCGGTTCGATAGAGTTCTGATAGTGTATAGTATCAGCAAATAGTAGGGCCATGCAGGCCCGATACGTGCAGCAGGCGGCAGCCAGTAGCAGCAGCAGGTCAAGCATCGTCTGCAGACCACTTAGCAGACCATGCAGCAGAAAGCAGGTCGTAGTGCAGGCGCGAGCAGCTCGTGGAGACCGCAGACGGCCACCTCCACCGGACTTGCCCTCGCTGCTTTTCGACCAGCGTATTGTATACCTAGGCATGCCTGTAAGTGATCACTAGAGCAGCAAACATTCTGTGGCCTGCAACGTCAGCATCTGCCGTTGAGCACGGTTGCAAATCATCATACATTTGTTTTGGTGCAGCTGGTGCCGGCCGTAACAGAGCTGATGGTAGCCGAGCTGCTGTACCTTGAAAAACAAGGTGCAACACTGCCT
>NSMO01000657.1:0-11392 GCA_002588565.1 Coelastrella sp. UTEX B 3026
CCGTGTCTCAAATGGGTTAGAGGGCCCGCACACCAGTAATTCCCCTGTGTCCCCAGATGAGCAAAGGATCTTTCACACGCAACGTCCGCATCGACCCCATTTCTGGGGTCGCCGGGTGGAGCGCTCAGCATGCGCTGGTCAGCATGCTGGTTTTTTTCTGCCTTCAGCTGTCGGCAAGGTTTAGAAAGCTCACAGCACTTGGCTAAGGATGAATGCTGTGTCACAGCTTACCGTAAGCTGCATTGCATAACACACCGTTGGAGAAGACCACACTAAAGAGATATGTTGACTGGGTCAACGCAGCCATTGTGAGGAAGTTATGGTAGAAGTCTTGTAGTCCATATCTACGATGGTTGTCACCTTGCTATGGTGTTGAGTTACTGTTGCGTGTTCGGTTGTCGTGTTTGCACGTGCCACATGCCCGTGCCACATGGCACTCTAGAAGCAGGAGCAGAAGCATACATCGGGTGGCGGCCCCTTGCATGTAATTTACAGCAGTTTGCTTGGCATACCATGTTGCATGAGCTAAACTTCACATGGCGTACCCCATGCATGGCACGACAGCTCTTGCCAGCGCATCTATCATGTTTGCATTGGCTCAGGCTCTTTTACATGGCATGCACACACAGTTGGATTTCAAAAGCCTGACATAGACAGGCGAAGAAGCTCACCATGGTGGAGCTATCATGTGTGGAGCGCCAGGACCCATAGGACATGTATTGAGCACTCAACCAGACACAACCGCCAGCTGACGACTACTGCTGACCACCCAAAAAAAACGCTATGCTGACGTAACAGATTGGGTGTCTGGCCGGATTGAGTGACTGGTAGTGAAAAATGCAGGGTGGGGCAGCTCTGCTGCACATAGCATATGAGCCTAATGTCATGGTGTACTCGTACATACATGCATGTGCATATGTGCAGCAGTGAATCAACATAGAGCCTTGTGCGGCACCTTGTCAATGTGCGCAGTGAAATGCTGCAAAACGGCCTACACATGTGATCTCCAGATGAGGCTGCAGTATGGTCTACTAGACCTAGTAGGGAGGATCCTGGGTGGGAGCGCGCCAGACACCAGTGGACGTGCACAATAATCCACAAAGCCACTTTTCCTGTTGGGTGCCCTCAATCATGAAATCCTGCAAGATACCATGCAGAGAGTATCAAGTGGTTGGTCTCTTGCAAGTCCAGCTGGGGCTTGTACTTGCTTAGATCTGCTGCAGGTGATCCAGTACGTGAGCATGTCTTTTATCTGAGCAATCAGCTGTGCTGGTTTACCACTCCAAACAGCCCCTACTTGTCCCGACTACCTGCATTTGCACCAGCTGGCTGTACATGTGTGGCCCAGGTCCCTGATTCAGCAGCACCACCATACACCGCACAGCCACCACATGCATTCTGGTGCCCCATTGACTCAGCCAAGCAGAATCGTGATCCACAGTCAGCACTTTGCACCCTGGCTGCCTTACCACTGCGAGACTTACCGGTAGTTGTGGGACCTTGGAACACGAATAGGCAGTGTTGACAATGCAGTTGTGTTTTTGGCACCGGCATCTGTTTGATACCAGCTTATAGGTCCATTATGTTGAGCGATCAGCACACACTTTGGTGCGGGCTTTGTCCTTGCAAGAACAGCAAAGCAATTAACAGTACAAATTGCTTTTCCGACGACATTGAAACACTGTAGAAATCTGATATGTTACAAAGCGACTACAACACTTCCACAACACGGCTGCAAATCTCCATATCCTGCAAGACTCATATGTTGCTCAAATGTGTACTGTAGAGTTGGTACATGCCAGGCCTGCTGATACATGCATGCAGCATGGCTGTGTGCCTATCACTGCTGCATACACACATACACAAATAATACACATACATATACAAGTTTTTGCACAGCAGCTTATCCAGCTGAATCGACTACTGCAATACGCTGGAATTACCTATAATGTCATCTATGATAAATTATGCCCTCTATCCCCAGGTTGCCAAGCACTCAGCCATTCAACCACTCAACCACACTGGTGATCAATGATCACAAGACCCTCAATCAGCATCCGATTGTGCCAAGTCTGCAACCGTTAACTAGAAGTTCTAGTCACGTGACTTAGGTAACACACTGGCAACACAGTGCTGACCTAACACAGTACTGACCCAGAATGACCCCATTGCATATGCAACTTTGCATGATCAGCAGACTACAGCTGGCAGTGCACAACAGATGCCTTGAGCTGCCATACAACGCATTTAGTGGTATTACCAGAGAACATGTCACAAGCCAATGTAGTCCCTTGCAATGTCACTGCTACTGCCCCGTGCAATACCAACTGGCGATGGCCCAGGGACAGATGGTATTGAGGCTATCCTGCCTGGCTCCAGCCACCCCTGCTGATACACCACTCCAACATGTCTTGGCCCACTAGTCGCCATAAGCTCGCTGCATTGCACAACTCCGCACAACATGTCTGCAGCATTTGACCAAGGTCTGGGAAACCTGCAGAAGAATGCACCACTATCAAGTCAATTGCAGCAGCTGTGATCGGCAGTGCATACCAGCCGTGCAGGTCAGCCGCTGAGTGTTGCATGACGCTGCACTGAGGCCGACATCCAGTTACTGCAGCTTCAACTTCCAAGAACGCCGTATCTCTGTGTCTGCTGACCTCATTGCCACGTCGCTATGATCTGTGCATACCAGTGTGAGCGATGTTGTTATAGCTGATTATGATTGCCTTGTATCAGTGTTACTCATCAACAGGCAGCTTGACCAGATAATCAGCACTGACAGGTTCAGGCACTCACCGGTACGACAATTTCATGACAAAACTCCAGCTTCAGGGGTCCATGACGATCAAGCTACATGCATGGTACAGCTGCCTCCGTCTGAGTACTGTCGGCACAGGCAGCACCATAGAGCCTGCACAGCAGGCAGGGCGACTCACAACTTGCTGCCATTGGCATGCCTGCTTGCTGCAGGCTGATCTTGCTTGCACTGCACCTTGCTCAGATCGATTGGATGTCAGGAGCTGGGCTGAAAAGCACTTGTAGTTATGATGCAATAATCGAATATGAAGGAGGACTATCTGGCAGCACACTGGCATCCCAACACAGCCAGGCTGTCGTCAATGAGGGTCAATGAGGAGCCTGTCGTTGCCTAGCTGTGTTGATGTCTAAACGCACCTAAGCTGCTAAAAAACACCACAAGGGCATCTGCTGCTCTGACTGGAAACCTGCCTCACTTACTGCACAGCCCGGATCAGCCCTGCTGAACCTCCGTAAAGGCTGCTGATCGCACATGTGCTTGTTTGACTATGCCAAATATGCTCACACGGCTTTTCGAGCTTCATGCTGCGCTAGATGCCTCAACACAGTTTTCTGGCCGTTGATGTTGTGCAGACCACTTTGCGACACTTATCGCTGCCCCTGTACTGCTTTTGCGCCATTGTGCATGCATAGTACAGTCATTGTAGTTGATTGCAACCGACGCGGCTGCTGTGGTGAGCTGCGTAAGCTGTGCAGGCTCCAACAAACTCAGCTTGACACTGGTGGTTAGGTGGATAATCAAAAGCGCAACACGGAACCAACAGCACTGCTACAATATACGGTAAGCCTTTGAAGGCGAACGCAGAAACTTGAGAGGAGTTGGCCAGGGTGGCAGCAAGGCGAGCAGGACCAACTGCAGCAGATCGTTTCACGGCCGTTCTGGTCAAGTGACGTGTAGCACACAAGGTCATCTATAGTTGATAACTCTACGTGTTGAATAAGGCGACGTGTCAGGAGGTCTTGCCATCATCAACCTGATGGTGTCAGTGGGTTACCTGCTATGACCTTGTCAGCTCAGCTGACTCAGCTGTTACAACTTCACAGCAGCGGCAAGCACACGCTTAAAGCACTAGTCAACATGAAAGCGGTGCAAAGTGGGTAACGCAAACAAGTAGAAGATGCAGCAATTGCAGCTGTTGCTATGCTGTTCTGAAGTACTCCTAACCTGCTGGATGTGAAAGTTATTGAGCCATGCAACAGGATAGATGCGCTGGTAAGAGCTGCGGTGTCATGCTGGATGTGTGAAGTTGTTTCTAACTGGGGCGGGGGGTTGGTGCAGAGAATGGCGCGGGAGTTAACAAAGGCTGCTCAGTTGTGCTGACTGTTGTGAAGCAGCATCTGTATTTCTGTCAGCTCGTGGATTGAGAGAGACCGGTGGAGTGGTTTGCAGCAGGCGGCCTAACTGCTGGGTCCGTACAGGATGCATGCACATGTCACTGTGTTGCTAACACTGTTGTAAACACATTTGTTCATCAGTATCTAATATTCATGCCCTGTCCAGCCTACATGGCAGACACAAGTACAGAAGCATACATGCCGGAGCATCTGTGCAGCGGGGTGTGTGATCCATGGAAATTGCAAAGAAGATTCGTTGAAGCCTTACCGTTCAGTGAACTGTCAGAGTGCTAGGCACCAGTTGAATCTGCAAATCTGGTTCAGGCTGAAGTTTTGTCAGATTTTTCTTGTTGCATATGGTGTTCATGGCGCACATGGTGTTTAATACTGACCACAGTGTTCTGCTTCAATTCAGGTATGTTCAGTGCAAGGTCCAGCGTTCTGAGGGTCCACAGCACTCTAGAAGCAGGAGCAGAAGCATATATTGGGTGGTGGCCCCTTGCATGTAATTTACAGCAGTTTGCTTGGCATACCATATTGCATGAGCTAAACTTCACATGGTGCTTTGCCAGCGCATCTTTCTTGTTGCATTGGCTCCGTTTAGTTTACAGGGTGTTTAATGCAGGTGGCAAGGTCCTTGGATACGCTGGCAGGGGCTCTAAAGCACAGTTCTGTGTTGCAACTATAGTAGCTACTCAGCATGTAACTGTGTAACTTGAAAGATTTCTTTGATACATAGGCCTGGCAGGCATGCGAGGGCAGACAGCAGCAGAACAGGCCTCTGAGTGCCAGCCATACGAGGCCACAACCAACTGCGCATTGCGAAGCTTGAGCAGAAGGCATACAAGAGTGTGCTGTTGCTGGTTTACTGTCGCAAAGTGGTAAACGTACCGCAAGTAATCGTCACGGACTGTAAGCTGTAGTTACACGCATGTAAACCCGGGCCGATAACGAGTCGTAAACGTTTACGCGGGAAGTAAACGCGGTACCGAGTTTACGGGTGCGCAGGCTGTCAGTAGAATTCAAATAGCCGGTTGACGTGCATGTAAGCTGTTTGTAAACCTGCTCTGGCGTCGGTAGGGTCAGGCATTAGGGCGTCGGTACTAGGGCTAGGAATACAGTGGAGGACGCATTTTTGAACGGACGCATTTTTGTAAGTGCCTCCCTGGGGCTGTCAGGGTCCTAAAGCGATGCTTGAAAGGCTTATTCTGGGTGTATATAACCATATTACATCAACAGAACCCGACCATCGAGGTATCTGGAGGGGCTGTTTTGAGGGGCCCACGGCTGGGTGCGTGGACAAGCGAAACAGCAGAGCACGGCCTTCTGAAGCCTCCTCACGCTGGTGCACGTTTGATTCTACTTAACAATACACACAGAAAGCATCTGCGAGCGTCATTATGGGCCCTGGTGCTGCCATATGTGCACATACAAAATTGTCTGGCAGCGCATGCCAGGGCGTAAGGCAGTGGCGTACATCTGGAGCCCAACAAAAGCATTCATAGCTTTAGTTACATATGAAAGAACGTCTTCGAGCACTTAAAGGCGACATGCGGGCACGTTTCAATGCTTCATTCAAAAATGCGTCCTCCACTGTACTGTGCTAATAGGGTTACTAGCCTAGTCAGACTGTAAATGGACACTGTTACTAGCATAGTAAAACCTGGAATCCGTCTGTAGGGCATGGTTTGGGATGAGGCATCCTGTTGCATAGGTGCATGGACATAACAGAGATCGCCATGACAGTCTGTTGACCAGTAGCGACAAGAGCACGGAGCTTCTACCGTTCGCGGCGACACTGTCACCGAGTACAACACCCGCTGCACGAAGATGCACGCACCATCATAGCTGTGAGATCTATGCCTCATCTGTAGAGTCCATATGCGACCTTAGTGACTTCAGCACCTTTGGGTGGAGCTAAAGCTGGGGGTAAACCTCATATAAAAAAAAGTAAAACTTCACATAGTGTACACCCATGCATTGCAGACCGCCTACTCAGTCTGGCTTGGCTGCACTGCACGCGCGTGGCACGCGTACAGCAGATACAGCCGTGCATTACCTCGAGGCGATCGACTGATTACCTGAGCTCAGGCGATCGATGGCAGCTCACAGCAACTTCAGACACGGCATTCAACTAGCGTTCCAGATTGCTGTCGACGGCTTCATCTTGCTTGAAAGCAGGCAACCCAGCACCACACGCGTGCACATCTTATTATTACTAGTAGCTCTTGAGCTATTAGCTCTTGAGCTACCATAACAATGACACCAAAATCACACCGCACATCATTTCTTGGGCTGCAATGCTGCTTTTACCAAGTCACTAACCATCTTGTTATCTGCCCGGCCAGCAACTTTGGCAGTAACACCTTTCATAACAGCACCCATCTGCTTCACACTAGTAGCTCCAACCTCGCTAATAACATCTGTTACAATTCTTTGAACTTCTTCCTGGCCAAGCTGAGCTGGCAAGTACCCCAACAACACTTGCAACTCTTGCTCCTCTTTTTCTGCTAAGTCTGTCCTGCCGCCTGATCTGTACTGCTCTATGGAGTCCCGTCGCTGCTTGGCCATCTTTTGGATCACACCGAGCACATCGGCATCTGTCACCTGCGATCCAAAACCATTGTCAAACTGTCAGACTCTCAGAGCCTGTCTGCTTGAGGAGTGGACGGATTACGTATCTGAAAGTCTGCAGTCAGCCAACATCCTTCACACTCTGGTCGATCTGTAAAAATGACCGAGTCAATGTAACAAGAAAAATGCCCTGGCAAAGCAGTGCCATGCTAGGGGTCGCCACCCAGGTTGGTTGTTTCTTATGTCAGGTCCTGATGCTGACACAGCAACACTCACTGTAGCATCTGCTCTCAGCACACTGCCAACTTGCTCTGCTGAATGAGGCAGGTCCAGACCATTGCAGCACCCAATCACACCAGCAACCGCACTTCCCAAACTGCTGCCATGGCAATGCTTGAGTACTCTGTGTCACCACAAAACTGCTGTGTAAACACGCCTTTGTCAACAAGCACTGCAGCTATCAGCCGGTGCTGCTGCTGCTGCAAGCTACACCTGTGAGGCCAGCTGCTCTGTGTCTGCATAAATCCCAAAGTTCAAGCCTGTACTACTAGACTTTGCACTTGTGCCACTGCCAGCACCCCCCCCCCCCCGCGCCGCCCCTCCTACTGCTGCTGTTGCTGCTGGATACCGGTAATCTGGCCGCCGGGGCCTCACCTCCTTGCCTCCCTCACGGAGCTCAATCTCCCGTTGCTTGATTGCTGCGCTGAGAAAGCGAATAGCTGCCAGCCTGTCAGCGTCTTTGGCCTTCATGGCGACCTGCACAGCAGCCATTGCAGGGGTTACTTCTACCTGTCCCGATGTACCTTCTACCTGTCCCACTCTGGCAACCGTTGAGTGTGACTGCCTGTTTCTATGTACTCCTTGCCCATAAAAGCTGCTGCAGATGTGTATAACGTCTGTGCTAGCTGTAACACCAGTCATTGGTTTGTGCTGTTCTAGATTATGCTATATCATTGTGTCCTGTATTAAAGACTGTGCTGATGTTATGGAGAGATCATGGCAGGCAAGAGGCAAAACTGTACCTCACTTTGGGTAGCTGCAGTTTGGTACGTGCCACCTGTGACAGGTGACTGACAAGCTAGCTGATGTGTACGTTGCGGCAAACAGTTGCCTCAGACCCTTGCTAACTTGCGTGTGTGCTGCAATGGTACAGCATATTGCGCAAGGACCTAGATCCTAACCTTCATGTCATCCTTAATGCGCACAGTCAAATCGCTGCTGCCAGCTGCTGCTGAGCAGCACACGGATGTGTGAATCCGTCGATAGGCAACACCTGCAGCAGCATAAGACTGTGACGGTTTGTGCTGCATGCTGCTGCAGTAGTCAGGTCGACAGTTTTCAGTCACAGGGGGTGACTTGCAAACTTTAAATTTGCCTTATAGCTTGAAGCATTCAAGACTCGTCCACAGCTGTCAGTGCTTGAGTGCGCATGATTATAACATAACCTATTCCGTGTATGCGTGTTTCGCGCACGAGGACATCATAGCCGGTAGCTGGTCCTAGCTGCAGCTAAAACTACTGGAGCAGCTGACACAGCTGGCTTCTGCCATTGAAAGCGCTTGCAGCAACTGCGGCACCCTTGTAGCTACAACCCACCTTTAATTACGGTTGGACCCGTGAAAGCCGCACGAGCCTGCAAAGCGCTTCGGAAGTGAGACACGCTGCAATCGCTCCACGATGGGAGACCCCCGAGCATTGCACTGCCACATTCAGGCTCACCACACATGCCCGCGCACTACGAATGCCGTTCACTGCCCACATGCTGCCAATGTAGATGATGCGCACAACGTAAGCTGAACAGAAACTCTCACCCAAGTCGTTGCCTGCAATGCACACTGTTGCAACGGGTTGCACACTGCACAGCGTCCCCGTGCACGGCCAGCAATTTATTTGCGAAGCAAACATTACCCCGCTGCAACCGTTGATACATGCAAGGCCCCGTGTGCGTGCCATCACATGTTTGTACATTCTGACCTGTCACATTTCAAATGACCTGTGACAGCAACTCAGCTGATTACTGATTGAAGTGATTATTCACTAACCAACAGCGACCTGACGCAGTCCCTACTGTGCGCTGTCAGTATCCAATACGACCCTATACAATCGCAGCCAAGACCCGCGGCAATGCCACAACAAACAACCATGCAACAGCGTGCAATGGCATAGCCTCCAGCGAACTTGCTGCCTTGCAGAGATTGTTGAGTTTCCTATAAACGTCTACCACCAAAAGTACAATATGAACAAGCAGACACTTTGAGGCTATTGAAGCAATAGCACCACATGACCCAATCACAGCTACAGCCACGCACACCCATGTCACCTGTTGTGGGGGCACCTGCTTGAACAATCCATAGCCCTCTACAACCACAGCTGAGACTTTATACAGGTGCCAGCTCATCTCCAACCCACTGCATATTACGCTGCATAAACTTAAGAGTGCCCTGTTGCTGCCAGCCTAGGCACCTAATGCCGTTCAAGCAGCGGGTTGACATCATTCAACTCCACATTTTGCAGCAATCCTGCATCATCCTCAGATCCTCTAGCACTGAGCCTTGCTGAGCGCGATGGCCGCCTGCCCAATGTCCCGTATGTAACTGTTCCCGCGCCTGCTGGCACTGCTGGTATCAAATCTACTGCCCCGCCATTGCTGGTGCGTGCCGCCCCGCCATCACTGCTGGTCTTCCCCTCTAAAGATTTCAGCTGGTCTTTGTACGATGCTTCTACTGCTGCTATTCTCTCATACTTGCTGGCCCAAGTGTTGGCTATGAAAGAGTCAATGAACAGCTGCATTATGTAGAATACTATACAAGGAATGGTAATCAACCCAAGATTGCCCACTGTTGCTGGGTCAAAGTACGAAATGATTGTTGCTGCTGTTGGCAAGTTCTTTTGGCTGGCCATGATTATGATAGCTTTACGCTCCATTTCAGGGAATCGGAGTAGCCAGCTGACCAAGATGTTGAAGAAGAGGAATATGAAGTGCAGCACCACTGCTGCGAAGGCTGCAGGACAAGCAAACAACGGCACAGAGCACACGTCAGTACATGCGCATGCGGCACCCTGTGCAACACATAAGCAAGTGTTTAGCAGAAGGTGGTGCTGCTGTTAACACTGCTTTTGTTGTTTTGCTCTACTATGCCACACCTTCTGCACTGCCCCTGTTGACCACCCCCTATAGAAAAGCAAAGGCAGACCATGGCTTGCTGCAGCTATCACTTCTTTGCAGCACACGAACGCCAGGCTGTCGGCTGCTGTTCCTGCAGGAGACTGCAAACCGCCGCACCTGCTAGCAGAACATCTCCCAGTTCCTGCTCAATCAGCACTTCCCTAGCTGATGACAACTTCTGCCACACAATGAGTGTAATCTGGAGGTTGTTGATCAGATACAGGGCTGCCTTGTATTTGGGTACAGTATTACGGATTGGCTTCACAAGCTCCCTCAAAGCCTTGCCAACAACTACTGGCATGAGAATTGACACCCCTAGCTTCACCAGCAGATCCACACTGTCTACACGGGCGTCTGTCATGCTGCCCAGGACGATCTTCACTGCTAAAGGCGCTGTGATGATGCCAAGAATGTTGCCAGACACTGTGAAAAGCAGCGCCAGGGCTCCATTTCCATATGCTCCAATGACCAGTGTGACACCTGATGAGAGAGATGTAGGCACACATGCCATGATAGCCAGCCCCAGTGCGAATTCATAAGGCTTGAACGGCAATAGCATACAGAGAAAACCAAAGATGGGTGTTAACACCAGGATGGATGTCAACCCCAAAACGATGGCCTTCCAAGCTTTGAGAGCCAGCAGCAGCTCTGACGTGTCCAGTGTCACACCAAAGATGAAGAAGATTATGGCCATGTTGGTGGTGGTGACCACCTTCCAGCCATTGACCTGCAGGAACATGCATACCAAGGGTTGTAAGCGTTGTTGAGGCGGGCCATCATGGTGTTCAGAACATACTGGCTGCTGCTGCTGTAGCGAGTGCAGTGCAGTGAACTTCAACCTCCTGCACATGCTGACTGGTGGCTTAGGGCCCTTACACTGCACAGCACTCTGTGTTGCATGACATCTGCGGCTCAGTGCTGCTGCTGCTGGTGTGCAGGAAAAGCATAACAAGAGGTGCTCTTGATCACATGGCTGCAAACCTAGGTATGCCCCCACCAAACTGAGTTTGCTGATGCTGCAGATGCCTTAGGGCCAACATGACTTGAGGCGTCCAAGGCTCACCTTCCAGTGAGACACTGCAGCTCCTGGAGGTGCATAGCTCATGGAAACTATGATTGCTAGCAGGAAACCTGCACAACCAAACAAAGCATACAGAACGTGTGTGAGCTCTGGCCTGTTGTGTGCAGCAGTTGCACGAGCTTGTGAGCTCTGCCTTGCTCTTCTAACGCACTGCAGCAGCTGGCTGTGCCAGGACCAGCTCACACAATGACACCAAACGCGCCGCCACGAGACTACGTGTGTAACCCACAGCTGCATGTGTATCACAGTCCTACTTCATCTGCTCACCCAAGGGAAGGCTCTGCTTGAAGAACCATTTCTTGGCCTTCTCCCTGCACATCCATAGGACTGTTGTGTATATCTGAGCCCTAAAGGCCTAGAAACCTCCGAACACTTGTCTCAAGCTGATTACATATCACAGCTGCAGGAAAGCTGGG
>NSMO01000658.1:0-12715 GCA_002588565.1 Coelastrella sp. UTEX B 3026
TGCTGCTGTGAGCCAGGCTGTGCATAGCTGAATGCATAATGACAAAACTGTCCTACAACATGTATCTAGAAGCGCTCCATTGCCAATGACGAGAGCACAGACATGCGTTAAAGTACTCTAGGTACTAAGACAGGTTGGAAACTGTTCAAAGCCAGTAGACGCTGCCTAGACACGCAGCAGGCCGAGCACACTCGGTGCACAGCGAACATACTCTGTAGAATCATGCTGTTCAAAGTGCCACTCCGACGTCCGACAACCCAACAACCGCATACCCTTACATGCAGCAAAGTGAGCAACACTGAGCACAAGTGAGGACACAGATTACATCAACTTCCTATCAACGTGCTGTCTGAATGCCCATTGAATGTCATACCACAACAAGCTGTGATGTACTACAGTAGCCTGGGTAGCACATCAAGGCAGGGCCATCCAAGGGCCAACAGCCAGGTGCATTTGGACAACAGTAGTGCTACAACAGTGAAGGCAGCCATATGCAAACTTGCTGGGATCTGCATCTATATATTTCTCAGCTGCTGTGCCTAACAGTAGCAGTGTGTAATACGCTTTGAGCCCAACAGCTCTAAGCCCAACACAGTACTGCAACATTGAAACAACTGTGGTGACAACTGATTGGACAATGGCCTGTAACAAGTATCTCAGCAGTGGTGCATGCGTTCGGACCGACAGAAGTGCCTACTAGTTTCAATGTCTGGTGGGTCTGCAACTGGTGGATCTGCAGACCCAATGTACATGCCTAAATCCTGTATGGCAAAAAACCTTGACAAAAACCACAAGTGTATGGCTGCCACAGCTTTCTGCAGATTACTGCATGTGCAATTGCAAATGTGTATTGATAAACCAACGACAAGCCCGCAGATTCTTGCGTGCGCAATGGCAACTGTAAATCAATAAACCCATGACAAGCCCATCATGTGCAACATCAACGCAACTGTCCCACACACCTCCAACCCACATGGTCCCCAGAAATATCTTTGAAGCATCCCCATATAACACCACCCTTATGCCCAACACTGGCCCTCCCTTGGGGCGCCCTAAAGCTGGCCCCAAACACACCATATAACACTCAGTGACCTGTACAGATCCATCCCGTATAATCACACACTCGCACCCCAGCTTGCAGAAACTGAAACCCCAATGCCTACTCCTTCAAATCATTGACAGCAACAGAATCATCATCCAGGGCCCCTTTTACTGGCATAACTCCTGCAATCTGTTCAGCAACCACCTCACTCACTGATTCCAGATGCTCCTGCAGTCCCGAGGCCTGATACGCCTCTAGACGGTTGCTACGCCTCAGACTCTTACGTAATGCCATCTGTGCTAAACCGCCGCTCACCCCTCCCTCAAATGGCGAGCTCAGGGCAACAGCAGTGAGGTGTTCATGCTTGGCGGTTGGGGAGTTGCCCAGGCTGGGGCTGGCTGAGATCTTGGATCCTGATAAGGTCAGGCCAGGCTTTAGGGTCAGGGACCTTGTCAGGGTCTGGGCAGACTGTAACCTCAGGACCTTGACTGGTGCAACAGAGCACACAGGCCTGCAGGATGGATTGGATAGAATAACATGGTTGACAGAGGGTTTAGCAACGGGTTGTAGTCACAGATTTGCTGGCCTGTAAGCCAGGTTAGTCATCATTGCATAAACCAATGCGTTCATGCAGCTGAGAGGACCGAGTCAACACTGTCTCTCCTAGTTTGATCGTTGCAGAGGTCACAGAGTCGCTGACGAGACGCTCTTGATGCAACACAGTGAACGCCGCTGCTTACAGTGATATCAGTCACCAAACCTGTCACAGACCCCTGAGCAGAAGCATGCTTTAGCAACTGCTTCGGACTGAGACAGTATACAACAGTTTCAGCCTAGCATCCAACTTCATTAGGACTCACCAGCCCTGCCACGCCATCCCTGTGTCTACTGTTTCACCCGGCAGTGCCAGCGTGTGCTCCAACATGACACTCCCATCCTCCATTGTCCCGCCAGCCATCAGCCTAGCCCACGCCCGTAGCGTCGTATTAGCGCCAATCTTGATTCGCTCCAAGCTGAATTGTCCCTTGGTATTGATGTGATTGACAACGAACGCGTGGTCGATGCATGCGTTATCACCGATTGTGACGAGTTCTGGCTCGTTCATTGGCGGGTCTGAGCCGATGGGGTACAGGCACACTCCCCGGCCAATCTTACAACCCTGGGCCCTGCACTCAACGTAACGTGTTATAGCATATGAGGTGAAGACACAGCAGACAGGTTAAGAGACCGCATTGAAGGACACCAACGGCTAACTAAACACCCTGCTGCTGTACACAACACCAGCGCAGCCTCTCCTGCTGGTCTTTGCATGCATTGTGCAACAGAGTGCGGTTAGTGCGATTGCACGTGGACTGCCCAGAGTCTCACCACAACAGTCTGCCACATGCATCCACGGCTCATCAACACAGAGCCATAGCATCACAAAATGCTGACCGGAGAGACACTGCTCAGCAGCAGCATCCTCAACCTAGCAGTGATTCAGGCCTCCTTGATGGCCATCTAACAATGTGCATTACTCAATGCATTGCTGTCAGTTGGTTACATATGATGCAGTCTGAGGTCTTCTCAACTCACCTGAAATACCAGACGATGTAAGCTGAGCCATGAAGGCAGTCCATCATCTTGCCGCGGAATACAAACAAGCAGATATGCACATTCCACCTGAAACAGCAGCAGCAGCAGCACGAGAACCAGACATCTCAACAGCGCTGTCAGGCATACAGTACCAATCGATGCAGGCAGCACCATGCAGCAACCACCCATGTAGACAAAGACAGACACAGAGTTCAAGTTTACCACAAATGCATTGTGACAAAACTGGAAGTAACGGTCACAGTGAAAGACATGCCACATCAACCAAAGGCATAAGCAATACTAGCCTTTGCGGTGAGAGGCTATCATTCCGGTGAGGGCTGGCAGCAAGTTTCCCAGCCCAGCTAGCATGATAGTTTCTTTTATCCAAGCTGCAATCGCCTGGCTATTTCAACGTGATTATCACCTACTCACTCCCTCCAGCCCTCTACATTACATGTTAACAGTGTTAAGTACCAACAGTCTTGGTTGAAGGCTCATTTGGAGCACAATACAAAAAGTACTTCAACTAGTACTGTTCGCTTCACGCACCTAGCACAGTAGCTGCTGACATCCCAGCTGTACTCTCCAGGCTGTCGCAGCCCAATCACCAACCACTTCCCGCCAATCACAATTGCAAAGGAGATAGCTGAGTAGATGATGTGTATGATGGTGTACACGCCCAGCATGGTGCCAAAGAACTGAGCTAGAAGCACTGAGCTCGCGTTGTTGGGGAAGTCCAACAGCTGGTACACAATGAGCCTGCATGGCAGGTAGAACAGCAAAGGCAGAGGTTGTAGTGTACTCTGCACCTAGCTATCACTGTTCGTTCAGCTGTTTACAACTCTGCTTTGCGGCTTGTCAGCGATCAGCACTGTGATTGTGATGCCATGAAGCATGTAGCTGTCCTTGCAGATAAACTGTTCATCTGGGATGTGTTCAGCCGAAGCCCACTGGAGCAAAGCAGCTGGGCTGCTAGCTGCCAAGAGCCTGTCTGAGAAGCAATAACTGGTTGAATCATAACTCAGTGCAACCTTTCAGCAGCATCAAAGGAATTGATTGGCACCTCAGCGGACTTCCAGTTGTGCTGACACCTAGACTCTATGTCATTAGCAGATATGCCATCTACCCCCAATCCACCTACCAAGTGAACACCATCCTGCTGCGTGTGAACACAGCTTCAGCGCACATCACAAACCAGTTGAACGCAACCCACATCCAGGCTGGCGGCAGCCAGTAGTTGGCTTGTCCGAGGTACTGTGCTTTGCCCCAAGGCTTGAGGGTTGGTGCTGCTGCTGCTGCCTCAGATCCAGGAGTTATAACCACAGCTGTGCCGTTCTGGCAGCCTACTGCTACTGCTCCGGGCTCTAGGTACTGACCCTCACCTAGGACCCCGCCAGTACCCTGTCGGGCAATGCAACAGAATGACAAGATAAGTAACATGTTTGTTGGTACACTGATTCCCGACTTTGTAGGGCTGGTACTACCGCTCTGCCGCTATGAAAGCGCTTTGACTGAAGATGCGGAATTTATTGTAGGTTGTCTTACTGCATTGGGAGCAAAGCATTGGGTGCACAAGCAAGTCAGGGTGGTGCTGCACTGCTTAGGAAAGATTCTTTTCTAGTTGTGACAACTACTGCATACAGAACTTACCAAGCAAGCGTTGACCCCGATGGTTGATCCAGGCAGCATGACACATCTGTCAGCTATGTTACCTCCAGCACAGATCTTGATCTCTGAACAAAACTCAGCATCCGACAGGTAGAACACGCTGCAAGTATACCGCGTACAGCAGAGAGGGCATGTGAAAACTCTAGCCCACTTAATGGCCACGCTGGGACACTTAGTGATCTCAACGATGCTTACTGCGAAGCCTGGCAGTGGGCTACATTTGGAAGGCCCAAAGCAGAGACACACCCACACACATGAGCAATGCAGACAGGTACCTTGCTGGACCAAACGGTTGAGCACGGGTGGGTGATCAGCAGGTCTACACTGCTACAAAATACGGCTATGCTTGGGTTGATTGTTTTGCACTGATCACTTAGTACGTGCCGAACATTTTCCCCTGTGAATGATTACATGATCTACGCATGGTGAGTCACATTGTGAACGTCTGCGTATTTGAAGCAAGGGATATGTGTGTGACATCAAGTACGTGGAAGCCTTCATGCACCATACCGTCCACTCAAATCACCAAGGGTATGTTCTCTAGCTCGTCCTACAGGCTGCTGGGCTGCCACATGCCATGCCTAATCTACTGGTCTAATGGTCTTCCTGCAACCTAGCCAAGCCCCGCAACTCACCTTCTGCTTCCAAAGACTGCATCATCTTCGATAGTGAGCAGATCGTACTCCACAATGCCGAGTAAGTTGCTACCAGGCCAGAACACATGCTTCCCAACCTTGCTGCCCAGAGCCCTGCAAAGCAAGCACCAGATGCATTGTAACTTGATTCCAAAGCAGCCTGCACGCATGTCGTGTCTCATGCCAGCAAGTGTCCTGCCTTTGCAACAATATCTTTATGATGCTCTAAGTAACCACCAGCAGCCTCTTGTGTACAGCATACACGACTTAGAGGGAGAGGGTTGACCCCTCGACTGCAGGGGCAGACTTGAGGTAGATCTGCCATAGAGATCTGCCATATCTTTGACAGTCTGGGACAGCAGCATTCCAACACCCCCTGAGTATGCAGCTGATCAGCTTCCATTGCATGGCCAGTTAAAAGCAGCACTCCGCGGAGTGAGTCATCTGCTAGTACCAACAGCGACTCATGCATCCAGCAGAGCTTCCGACACCTGCTGCATACGCTACACTACCCCCCCCCCCCCCACCCACCCCCGGGCACTGGCCCCAAGCAGACCCACCTATAGATGCAGCTGATGATCTCCCAATGTGTGCCTACAACATGAAGCACTCCTCCCAGTGTCTCATCAGGTAGCAGTAGTCCCATCAGCCAGTGTCTGAACAGTTGCCAGTTGCTGCCACCCCGAGGACCAGGAGTAAACTTGCCAATGATCAGTCGCTTGATGAGGATGACCATACCCAGGTAGATGAAGGGACATATACCAGTGTAGCAGATAGCGCCTGTTGCAAATGATGGAGTCCATACACACGGTTTTGAGCTAGGAATATCAGAAAGACGTGACATAGTTCCCCGCACACTGATGTATCTTATACAGACATCTGTACGGGTTGTGGTTGCAAGGTACTTGCTTGCGGTTTCTAGCGGTGACATGGCAGCTAGACTTTGAAGACCCACATGTTGCAGTACTGGTCCCAACAGAGGCCCAGCTAGGCTAAGAGAGGCTTTACCTATGCTCAACCATTCCCAGCAGTGCTTTCAGCAAGCACAAGAGCCCAGGCAGCAGGAAAATATTGTGAAACACAATGTGCCATAGTGTAACACTTTAAGGAACGTCAACCACACAGCAAACCAGGTGGGCCGCAATTTCAAGCAAGAAACATCCAAGCCTATAGCATAGTGTTACATGTTCATGGTTGTCACAGGGCATTGCAGTTACTGCACTGCAGACTGCCTTTACCTGATCAGTTCAAGCTGTTCAGGATTGGGTTCAACAGACACCACACTCTGGCCTAAGCTTACCTATCAGATACACCAGTATCTTGGCAGGCTCCACCAGCCAATCCACAACGGCTTGCCATTCAGTAAACGGATGATACACATTGCCCAGCCTCGGCAGCACCACCAACAGCAGCACCACAATAGGTGCCATAGACACCAGCTTTGCAAGTAACTCGATGGGAAATCCAAGGGCCAGCTGCATCCAAAGGGGCGGGGCCGGGAATGTTATCTTGCAGAGGCGTAGGAGGGAACTGGCAGTGGTGTAGCCCTCTAATGCGCAGCTGTTGTGACCAATGCCGGCATTTGCTGGTAGGGTTGTTCCGGGCGGGACGATGCCATTGGTGCAGATACAGCAGTCTCTGCATAGTCAAGTTGAGTCAGGCAGATATGTTGTTACCAAGTCAGGTCTGCCAGCAGTGTTGCATAACGTGGCATACATCAGAGTGCTCTGATGGGAACTACACCATGCACGGTGGATCAACACAATCCCTGCTGACAAGGTGGATTGCCGAGAGTTTGCTGCTGCTGCTTTGCTGTAACAGATGCACCCCTGGTGGTAGCCAATAGCTAACTGACCTGACAACAAGCACCCCACTGCCGCACACAGCTCAGCTGCTCCGCCTGGCATGAGTCCTTGCCAACAAGACAGCAGCGCTGACCAGCAGTCAATTCAAGTCACCAATCATTAACAGGGTGCAGACATACCACAGGCATGATGTGAACACCACCCCATCGCACCTCCCAAGAGTGATTGGAGCCAGCAGCATCTTCCCATTGTCCAGTGCAAAGCAGCGCATGTATGCTCTGCCATCGATCACGGTGCCATCTCCCAGTGTCAGCAAGTCAAACTCTCTTAGCCGAGTGCTCTCAAGACTGACCAAAACGTCTGACCCAACTTTGGCACCCATGAGACGTAAGTATGTGCGCGTGAAGGCTGGATGTAGGGCAAAGATTCCGGGACCAGTCAGAAGCAAAATCTGCAAGATACAGATGGCAGGCAAGGGTTGGGTTGTCAGGCCACATGGGGTCGTGCGAGCTTTGTAAGCTCAAAGGCGTCGCTTGCGTTTTGTTTTTGCCATTTGATACAGCACTGATCTTGCCACAGCTGGCAGATTCTGTTGCAAGCTCAGCTATACGGTTGCGCTTTGCTGGTGCAACCGCATGATATGCACTTTGTTGTCAGCAGCACTAGACGAGCTAAAACACACTGGTGCGGCAGGTCTATGCAACTGCACTGTCACCACTGAGCTGCATTCTTGCCTGCTTTTTATTTAAACAGCCAGTCAGATAACATCTAGCAACAACGGCAGTAACACTGCCTTCAAAACCAGCATCCAAAGGGAGGTAGCCAATCATAGTTGCTGTGGGACTGGTGCAATACTGAGAAGGTTGCGATAGTTCCCAACGGTAAGATACAAACCTCACCTTGTCCACGATCCACCATCGTAGGTACATAGAACCCCAGAGCTTGTACCTCCCAACCTTATACCGCCCCACAATCGACCACTTAGCTGCTAGCCCCACCCACGGCAGTACCAACTGCCTCGCAAGCCTGCTGCACATAATCGCGATGATCAGGGCCCAGATTTGGCCGTTGAAGTGGTGATTGACCAACATGCTGTTGGCGATTAGGAACCAGAGGTATATGAACAGCATCCACCCACATACACGACGTAGGGGGGTTAGGGCTAGCAAGGGGATGGCCTGTAAGGGAACAGCAAGATTGGGAGAAACAGGTGTTGCAGGGAGTCAGCGTGCAGGTGCACAGCAAGTTGTGAGCTGCCCAAAGCATGCATGCGGCATACGTTTACCTATGTACTGGTTTCTTCAGCTAGGCACACAGGGCGCAGCAGAGACATATACAGATAGCCCTGCATCGACACTCGAGTCTCCTGCAGGGAGTTTGTCTAGCCAGATGGCTGCTGTCTGTCCACTGCTGTGATTGCAGATGCGCATGTATCTCTGTACAACACTCTTGTTGCGCAGGGCCTTGGCTGGGCCTGTGCCAGCCTACTCTGCAGCCAACCCAGTGCAAGCACACCTGAATCAGCAGCACCAGTGGGTTGGTTGATGGATCTGGCACCTTGTCCTTGGGGCCCTCAGGAACCTTCTGGCTGGCCTGTGCTGCCAGCCCGGCACTACCAGGTCCGTCCAGGCTGCTGTCAGGCCTCTCTAGCCACCCCTGGTCCTCAAGATCAGGCTTCTGTTCCAGGAGGTAGCTGGCCATCTCAGCGGGTGTGCGGTAGTTGAACACTGTCAAGCCGGTGCAGGACACCTGCACAGCCGGTATGCACGAAACAAGCAGGCCTTCAGACACTATTGGGGTAATCGCTACACATTAGTGATTGATGATCGACAGAGATATAGGACTGATAACCCAACAATCAGCAGGGAATCCTTGATCCAGCATTGTCAGTGGTACTGCAACACAGAGCAGAGCTGTGTGCTGTGAGTATGTGTGGCCATGCAGTTACACTTCAACAACAGAGCTGTGCAAGCGAGCCCAGAACACATTGAGTTGACCCATGGTTGATCATCACGTGGGCTATCCTGGAAGCTATATCATAAGACTGGAGCGAGTTATGTGCTGTTCCCTGCAACTCCCAAGATCACATATACTGTCGTGTGCTGGGCTTCCATGCTGTAGATGCAGCAGTGGCAGGCTAATCGAGTCTGTGCCAAGTGGCACCCACCTGGAACTTCTTGCGTAGTAAAGCTGCCATTTGGCTAGCATTCATGCTGCTGCCTCCAATGAGGAAGAAGTCAGCATCAGCAGACACCTCACTTGCATTCATACCAACAACCTGCAATACAGCAAACGTCAGACCACAAGCAGGCTGCAATTTGGCACCCTACAACCTTGCCACAGGCTGCAGAGGCTGCATACTGCTGTTTGCAAGCGTGCTAGTCCCAACAACCTCAGCGACGCAGTTGATGAGGGCCATGTGGCCACACGCCTTGGCTCAGTTGAAACCTTGTACAGCATGTTGCTTGATGGCTGGTCGCTTACAATTGCTATCATTGCCGGCATGTTGAGTTAGCAGGATGTTTCTGGGTCACTGCACACATGACTGATGAAATACATCAGAAAGAATCATATGCACCTGAACAGCACTTTGCCTGACGACCACAGTGCGTTGGTAACTACATCCCTACCTGAGCAATCAGCTCTGCACACGCCTTCTCCAGTCTGTTCCTGGGTGGCACATACCCCTCTGCTCCTGCAGCAGCTCCCGCCAAGCCCTTCTGCTGCAACAGCTCACCTACGCCTGGCATCAACTGAGCTGGTATCTTGCTAGTGACTGGGGCGCTTGGGGGCGGTGCTGTGGCCTCGTAGTGTTTGTCGGCCATGGGGGTTCTGTCTGTGAGCTCTGGGAGGTCTAAACGCTTGGCTAGGCCAGTTCTCATGACCTGGGACACCAGACAACGCAGACAACACGGAATGAAGCTACACTGGACTTTGTTTTTGAGTACGTGCATGAATCTTATGCTTTTGAGATAGAGCACAGTGCTTTTCCTGTGGTTGCATCAAACAGACTCCTTGACAGTGCCTGCCCGGCATGTGGTTTAGATCCAGCTTGTTGACTGCGATCTTGGCAAACAGACAGTTGGTCACTGTCAAGGTCAGAAAAGGCAGAGGCCTTAACAAACCCAAGGTTGCGTATGCAGAGACTCTTGTTGTGAAAGTGAGCCATGCTGCAGGCTTGACAACACGCTGCCTTATGTGAAGTAACGTGTCTTACCCGCCAACCGCCCTGCCGCCATCACGGCAGCGAGGGAGCACAGCCCATTCAACAGTCCGCCCCCCCTGACCTCAACCGGGAGCCGTGCCCCGGCCAGCTACCGGGGGTACAGCACTCCGGCACAGACCAATCAGCAAGCAACCCCCCAGCTTTGGCCAACCTGATTACCTTGCCAGTCGGCCCCTTTGGCAGTTGATCCATATACACCACCATGAACGGCCACTTGCTGGGGTGCAGGATACCCGACAGACACTCGATGATCTCCGGCAGTAGCGGCCTCTTGTCATCATCAGTACAGACCACCACCAGACCCACACACTCCTGTAGCTTGTCATGGGGTGCGGGGAATGCAGCAGCACCTTTGACGCCTGGGACTTGCATTGCAGCTGACTCCACCTCAGCAGGTGAAATGATCTCACCACCCCTGCATACAAGTGAGGTATTGACCATTGAGCATTGAGCAATCTGGGTTGGTTTGCTGTTGCATGATAGCCATGGCATGAAACGTTTTCAGTACAGCAGCTGGTTGTACTCAGTCGTGCTTGCTGGAGTTGATCCGAGAGGTGGAGATATCACAGTGCTAGCAGTCCGCATGCTGCACATTTAGCTGCAGAGTCGTGTGGTAGGAGTTTTACCTGTTAATAACATCCTTTGATCTTCCAGTAATGAAGAGGTATCCCTCTTCATCCTGATATCCAAGGTCACCTGTAACACACACAGCAACATATACACGTACACAACACATGAAGTTGAGGGATTTACACCGCAACAGTGGCAAGCCAGCAGCATCCAAGGCACACCACTAACCCTGCATATGTATGCCCTGATGCTGCTAGGCTGCATATGTGGCTGTGGATTGTGCACAGGACCAGCAGATACTAGCTGAGTGCCATTCAACATTGCTGGGAGACTAGGACTGCGAGCTGTGATCCTATTCCACAAGTGCCGGGGTGCTTCATACTGTATTGCAGCCCTGTGATGCTGGCGCATCAGTGCTGCAGTTGTTACAGCTGCTGGAATCCACTACCTACCAGTTTTGAAGTGTTCCTGCACAAATGCATCAGCGGTTGCCTCCGCATTTCCATCATAAGCCTTGAACAGAGGCAATCCCCTGATCATGATCTCACCAACAGTATGGGGAGGGAGCTCATCACCCTACCAGCCACAACAGCACAGTATGTGAACCTTAAAGCAGCAATGCCCTAACCGATTGCATGTCATAGATGGGATTGATCAACTGATGACCAGTCGTGCAACACCTGGTCAAACTCTATGCAAGACTGAGGGTGATTTGTGCAAAGCAGGCTCATAAATGAATACATGCAATGCTTGTATACATGTTTCCAGTACATCCTCTTGTTCCGTGACTAAGCGGCCTGGCTCATTCCGTGCACGTGGTCTTGTTGTATAGACCTTCACACATGTACAGGCTAGCACAGCTAAGCACCACCAGTCTACTGCACACACACCTGCTCGTTCCCAATGCGCACTTCTGGGCCCAAGGGCAATCCACTGCTGGCAGGCTTGTCTAGTTGGTAGTTGGACGGCGGGGCACTGCAGCAGCATTCAACAACAGCACATAACATGGTGGACCAACTGGATCTATTACAAAGTCAAATGTCGAACAAGACTATGATGTTCTGTCCGGTGCAATTGGTATGTTATGTGCACCCTAGAACCCTTTAACGCTACAAATCTACATCGACCCGCTGAGTTACCTGATAGGCATACATTCTGTCATGCCATATCCGGGTAGTATGGCAGCACCCTTGAATGTGTTCTTCAGGTCCTGTGCAGTAGCTGGTAGCAGGGGACCTGTAGTGCAGTAACCATGTGCAGTCAGAAACATGTCACCTGTGAAACATCATGCCCCGGGCCGATGGCCATATGGCTATGGCTGACTGGTAGCAATCTTCGCATTATCATGTGCAGTCAGAAAGACATAGGTTTTCATTGGTGCTCTACATCGTTGGTAGCGCATCCAGGCGGTACACCACCTGGTTGTCTAGTCGTGCCTACATGCATGCATATATATAACCCTGCTGAACGCTGCAACAATGCACTGAATACCAGTAACCCAGAAGCAACTGAGGGGGTTGCTACCGGGTCAGCCAGTTGCCAGCAGAGCTAGCCAGGCATGACTGTGTGCAGATTCCTAGGTAATCTTCAGTCACTACATGATTTACTAGCTGCCCAACAAGTTGTGCACTCAGCAGCTATTGGTCTTGCCTTTTCATGTCAGCGATATCATGCTGTCTAAGCAAACAACGCAAGGACACGATCCTGCTAGAAGAGCAACACAAACCTGCAGCATTTGCAATGAGCCTGATTCGATGTGTTGGCAGCTGGTCCATGGTTTTCAACGCATCCAGTATTCCCATGTGCATGGTGGGGCTAGCATAGTACCAGGTAGCACCCTGCCAGGTCACACAACAGCAGGGTGTGAGAGAGCTGAAGACAGGGCCGTTCACCCTTTGCTTTACAATCTCTGAAGCAAAACAGGCCTGCAGACCCATCAACTTCTGCTGTCACAGTGCAAAGAAAGCAGGTATCAGAGAGCTGCTGAGCAAATGGTTTACTGCTGTGATAGTAGCCACAGTCCTGCCCAGCAGTCTCTTTGGCTAATACACAGCAAACTGAGCTGTTGGTTAGCAGCTGACACGTGCAGTGTCCAAAGCCACAACCCACTGGCAACCTACCATCTTGTCAGCGACCTGCCAGAACTGGCAGGGGTCAAACATTGCCATGCAGCAAGTTGAGCCGCCAGCTAGGA
>NSMO01000659.1:929-12928 GCA_002588565.1 Coelastrella sp. UTEX B 3026
TGACATATTATCGATAAGAGACAGATGCATGGCAGCCGTAACACTACAAACGACATGTCTGGCTTCTGCTCGGTCTGTGTATCTGGTTTCCCGCGCATGCGCTAGTGGTGTCATGCGTACGGTCAAACGCGCGACCGATGCCGTGGGCAGGCTACCTCGTCCGACGGCGACGGTGCAGGCCGGCTTGAATTCTGCCACGCTTGAAGCACAAGATCAACCAAGCAAGCAAGTGACTACAGGCTGACCAAATTTGCACGCCGTATTCATGTGTGCTGGCCCGCCGTCGCCGCGCGGGGACCCTCATCCGCGCTGGGTCCCGTCATCTGGCCTCCCACTAGCAGTCAGGTTGGCGCTAGGCTTTGCCGCATCCGCTGGATTCCTGGCACTGCATTCCTGTGCTAAACCGTGACAAGCAGGCGCAGGCTGAAGCAGGGTTTACTCTTGGAGCTTCTATTGGAGCTTTGTAGAGTGCACTGCAATGGCAATCACGTAGTAATTGGACTGAAACGCCAGGGGTCCTAATTCGTACGTTTGTTCTTGCCTAGCGGACCTTCTTGGCCAATGGCACTGGAGTCTATTGGTCATGGATTCCGTGCTATATAGCCTCGGGACCCGACTTTACTGCAACTAGTTCGCGGTCACCCTTTGCTCCATTTGTTGACTTCGTAGGCACTCGCTCCTGTGTTTGGGCTTTCTTTTCCTCTGCACCGGCCAGTGCTCCTTTTGGCGGGGTCCATTTCGAAGAGGGCCCATGGCTCCGCTGCCGGCGACCCTCGCCGAGCCTAGCCTCGGCGATGCCAATGTCAACAACGCAAGGTCGGTGATCATATCCCAGCTGCAACTCATAATTCAATGAGAAGGCTGAGCCAATCATTGAATGCAGCAAAATATATGCGCTGGCAGAGCTGCAGTTCCATGCTAGGGGTCGCCGCCCAGGTTTGTGGTCTGCTCATTATGACAGGCTCTGACGCTTACACATCAACGCCCACTCCACATTTGAGGCCGTCAACTGCATCAAGGCATTCAGTGTTCTCAGACAGCAGGTGTGCCACGGCATTTGCACAAGCTTGCGGCACCACGATTGACGCGGCGATTAAGCGCAACATCAGCTGAGCGCTAGACGCACAGCAACAAGGCTTTCTGCGTTCCACACGATAGCCACAGATACAAACATGCAAGCTGAGAACAAGGGTGCGTTGTCTCTCGTTGTATGCCACCCGGCTCAGCAGAGTCACTCAAGACACCCCACAATCTCACACAATGAGATTGTCAGATGACCAACTGCCAAAGCAACACCACAACCACCAAGCCAGAACTCAACCCACAACATGTTGCTTGTGCAATCATTGTGGTGAAGGCTTCAGCTGGTGTACACAAGCTTCAGCCTTCACCACAATGATTGCAAAAGCCACGCCTGACATCATATGCTGTATCATACATGAGCCACGGCACAACCACAAATGACAACAGCCCACAACAGCGGTGCCCCAGCAAACCACCGCTCTGCTACAACCAGCATCTCCAGAATAAGCCCACTGCCTGTCGAAGCCTCTCAATGCGAAGGCCTGCTGTCACTGAATGGGTTACGCCTGTCAACTGAATGCCTAATGCTACGCTCATCCAAGACTCTCTCCATGAAGTTCTTCAGCTGGCCAAATGCGTTCCCAAGAACCTGAACACTTGCAGACATGGCTTGAGTCATGGTACAGACGGTGCTCAGGCCGAGAACCTTTGGTAGCTACAGCGTGCTCAGCTGCACTGCCTAGTTTAGCTCAACTGGGTGGTGCAGCTGGGCACGCTGCAGCTACCAAAGGTACTCGGCCTGAGCACCGTATTGTGCAGAACGTGCCCTGCCCGGGCACGTCGCTGGCCAAAGAGCACAGCGATACAGCGAGCAGAAGCTGACTCGACGTCACAACCAACACAACATGACCTTGCGAAGCAAAGCATAACAGCGCATAATCAATGCAAGAGCCATATTCATGAGCTAATCACGAAATCTGCAAAGCATAGCAGCCATAGCCTCCACCAAGCAATGCCCTGGAATGATTTGCCACGGTTAGCAATATCAACCCTCATCACACCTGTGCCAGCCTATGCTTCTTTTTCTTCTTGGAGGATTGCTGCAGATTTTGGATGTGTTTTGCCTTGGATGGCTGTTTCCCTGCACGACCTTGATACTGCAGCGGTGGCTTCATCTCTCCACCAACACCTTGCTGGTTCTTCTTCTTCTTCTGCTGTTGCTGCTGGCCTGTTGTTGCTTGGCGGTCTTCAGCTACACAGCTTGCATGGTGCTTGGGTTGTTTGAAGTTGCTTGCTTTGGATCCTTGCTGCTGCGCTAAGTCCTGCCGCTGCTCCTGCTGCTGTTGTGGGACACCGTCAACATGCAGCTTGCGCTTCTTGTTTGATTTCTTATGCTGCTGCCGCTGCTGATGGTCGTTTTGAGATGCTGCAAGGACCTTCGGCTGCTGCTCCTGCTGCTCCTGCTGCTGCTGCTGCTGGTGCGCTTTGTGATTGCCAAGTTCAGCAAGAGCCTCCTTCTTACTCAACTTCTTCTTACCAGGCTTGTGCATCACAAGCTGCTGCTGCTGCTGGTGGTGATGTTGCTGTTCCCGGTCACTGCCATCTGACCCAGCTGGTTCATCACTGCTGTGCTGCTGCTGCCGCTGCTGGTGGTCATCTGTATCTTCTGCAGTATTCAACCCGTACAACATTCCTGGCTCCAGGAACCAACCAAACACCTGGAAATCAGGCAGGAAACATGATAATGCACCTGTTAGCACAGCTTTGGAAGTAAAGGCCATGATGGTCTGAGGCCATGGCTTTGCACTATGATAGCTTCTACACGAAAACAACTCCATGCTATTGAGTTCACACACAGGAGAGCCTTACCCTCGGTGTGAGTGGGAAGTAAGGACACACGTCGGCAACAGTAGATACGTTCAAACTCTTGTGAGATGCCGAGACACATTTCAAATGATAACATGGGCAGACTTTGCTTACAGGCCAGCAACAGCGAGAGCAAAGAGTGGGATAGCGATATTTGCCACGATGTCTGTTATATCAAAAAAAGAGCGTGGATGTAGGCTTTGCATGAAGGTGGAAGGCTGAAGAAACTCACTGAGTATCTGGGTCTGTTGCCGGTCACTGGTTTGACTTCATGCCAGCGGGGAATGCTGAATGCTATTAGACTGTTGTACTTGGGAACATGAACCTACAGGAAGGCAGCAAGCAACGCTGGGGCCATCACTTGAGCTATCAAGACACACAAAGCTGCACCCCGACAACACCAACATGTTGCCGTTGATCTTACATGGTAACTTTGCAAGTCCAGGCGATCACCATTTCGCTCATGGTGCATTTAACAGTGCAACAATGTAGTGTTCATATTTACTCAAATGCTCAATTTTTGTATGACGAGCAGGCTGGTTTTGAGTACATGACGTGCCAGCCGTCGGATCAACATCGGGTTGAGTCCTGTCAAGTACCTGAGGGCCGCCTTCTGCCTCCAGATCTACCAACTGTCCCCCATCAGCATCTGTCCAGTCCTTTGTGAGGTAGTAGATGCAAGCTATGTTACGGGAGCACAGCTGAACACTGCCGTCATCCATCAAAACCTGAAGCAGCAGGACAAGCACAGATAGGACATTTGAGGTTGAGAGAGTGAGAGTGAGAGTGAGAGAGGAAAGGATACATGTAACCACCTTCACCGTCTTCTTAGACGGTACTCTACTTGTACAGGAGCATGCAAGCTGCTGAACTTGTAAGCTGCAGCACCAACTGTGAAACTAGCACCCCAACCCTAAACCCTAAACCTAAACCTGGAGCTTGAAGGCGGCAGGATCATGCTGTTGTATGGCAAGGCACCTGTTGCTAGTGCCATGGATATGCTGCCACAGCAGAAGCAAAAACACAAAACTTTGTGGTCGCTGCATCGTTTAGGCCGACCATGCATGTTTCAGGGTTTGCACAGCTTGTGGCTGATAGCAACTTATACAGCAACTTATACACGACACTGCAAAGTGCCATGCTTACGTTGGTGTATGCTCTATCATCGTGTGGTACGATGTGTCCTGCTTTGCAGTACTTTGCAGCACTGAATGTGAACAGACTCTCAGGTAGCAGCAACGTAAACACTCTGAACACGTCTTCGAGGCCTGGTGGACCCTCTTTGACTGATAGAAACTCATGCCGAATGTTGTTGTGCACATAGTCATCTTGAGCTGCAGTGAGCTGCAAGTGCACATGAAACAGCACAGTGTCTACGAACTGAGAAGATCTGTGGCAGCAGGTTGTTGAAACATGACAGACTCGAGTATGAGCAGAGCTTGTTGCAAGGGTTTATAGTCCTGCAATGCATAGTTGTGCTACTGGGCTGTGCTGAACAGCAGCTGCAGCAGTCACTGAGTGGTGCCTATACTTGTGCTCTGCAGGGTGCGCCCCAGCTGCTGCTCACGTTCCATGTCCTGTCATTTATGCCCTCCAATATGTCAAGTATTCCATCTGCCACGAAAGGCGGCAAGAAGTTTTCAATCTTTACGAGCCCTCCATGCTGTTCAAGCAGCTGCTGCAAATCGGGGCACTTCTTCTCGACCCAGCTAGACGCGTCGCTATAGGAGTTCAACCATTTCTTGAACTTTGCTCTCGTGTGTTTGCTGGCTTTTCCCATGAGCTCTTTTGAACGCTGGCGGAGCTGGCTGGACTTGTACCGGAACCAAGCGGCTGCTGCCTACTCGGTCGCGCAGCCGGGCTATCCAAACGCTACGTACTCGCCTAAATTTCAATGAAGCAAGCCTGTGGCTCTGCACGGTGCTGGTGGTTGTCAGCTTGCTGACATGACCGTTCGAAATCTGCACCCTCCACGAAACCGACTCTCGTTCAACGCGCCATGGCAGTTGCGAGACAGAGCAAGCACCGCTGAATGCACGGTTAAATCCATTGGGCAGCCAGACAGCGCATAACTCAGACATGGAAATATGATGATTACTGTACTGCCCGTCAGGGCACTGGGCCATACTGGCCACCATGGTTTGACAACTGATCAGGCTAGAGGGCCCATGGGCCCTGAGAGTCTCATGTAACTGCTCTAACCCCACCATGCGGCTCACTCAGAAGAAGAAGAAGAAGAAGTATTACCCTCGCAGCCAACACCCAGTGATGGTATCATACAGACACTTGCATGGCAGTGAAAGTATTGAGCCATGCAACAGATTAGCATGGCAGTGCAGCATGCCAGCGCATCTATCTTGTTGCATTGGCTCACTCACTTTTACTTTTACAGACAGACCTGCCATCCCTGCAGAAGTAGCCTCTCAATCAATCAGGAACTTGCACATCCACAATGACACAGCGTGTTGCACCTGCCACCCTTCCTTCACAACCAATACTAGGCCCGTCAGCCTCGGGGAGATGTTCTCAACATGCCATTGCCCCGTCAGCCAATTCAATTAAAGTTCACCAAGTCAAGCACCACCAACAACAGCAACAAACACACAACCACCAATGCTGCTTCGCTGCTTCTTTACTGCAAAACAAGCCTCTCTGTCAGCTTTGGAACTTTCACATCCACACCCCCTCCACCTGACCCCCTGCCTCTACCACCAACCCCTGCCAAACTAGGCCCTTCAGCATCAGGCAAATGCTCCAAACACGCCATGGCCCCTTCGGCCAATTCAACGTGCCAGGCACAGCAACCAGCAGCCAACATCTTGCAATGCTCATCAGAGTCTGTTGCTGCAACCGCCTGGGCCCAACCCATAAGCCACTGTAAGCGCTCGACTAAAACCTGGTCTTGCACGTCTTGTTGACGGCCGATCATCGCACCGGCAAGGCGGGCCGGCGGCAAGTTGCGCACAATGTGGGACGCTGCAACGAGGGCAGATCGTCTAACAAAGACCTGCAGTGAATCAGCAACAAGTAGGCAGGCTTGAGCATGAATGATCTGTGTTGTTTGTGTTACTGTCGCCAATTCACCTCTCTGTGCGCTTAGACCTCCTTGGCTTTGCAACGTCAAGTAACCCTGCTGCCAACAACACAGCACCCAGTGTAGCAGCAGCAGCTTTACCACGATTCAAGACAGCCGGCAACCTCCCAAGCAACAGGCAATCTCTCCATAAATGCTCCACAACATGTCTCTGTGCATGCTAAACGCACAAACTAAACATGACAGCAAACATATTCATCATACACACAGCACCTGACAATGCGACTTGACAGCACCAAACGATCACAGAGTAGAAAAGCTAAATTCACACCTCTTCGTGCCCTGAGACCTCCTTGGCTCTCTGAACCTCGAGTAACCCCGCTGCCAGCGGCACAGCAGCAGGTGTAGCAGCAGCAGCTTCAACAAAGCTTTCCAGTACAGCCAGCAACCTCACAAGCATCAGTCACTCTCTCCATAATGCTCCACAACAGTACTTTTGTGCAAGAAATTGAAACGACGGCCAACACATGCATCATATACACGACACCTGATAATCCAACTTGACCGAAAACAATAGATCACGTAGCGTAAATCCCAGATACACACCTCCTTGTGCCCTGAGACCTCCTTGGCCTTCAAAACCTCAAGTAACCCCGCTGCTAACGGCACAGCAGCAGGTGTAGCAGCAGCAGCTTCAACAAAGCTCCCCAGTACAGTTAGCAACCGGCCCAACAGCAAGCTATCCCGGCCAAACAAATCAATCCCATGATGCTTGACATCACAGTCTTTCAGCAGCATAGATGCCCAACGGATTGCCACTGGTGCAAATCTGTTCTTGAAGGTCCTGGCTTCAGAATTTGCATTAGGGTTTGCTGCTGCCGCTGCTGCTGCTGCTGCTGCTTGATTTTGCAAGGAAACCTTGCCCCAGACCCTGCTGCTGACTGCTGCCATGCCTGGAGCAGCAGCAGCAGCACTGGGGTTAGCTGCACCTGCTGCTGCTGCTGATGATGCGTTCCTAGGACTAGCAGCACCAGCTCCTGCACCTGATATCCCTCTGGTGACTGCTTTGGACTCTCCCCGGTGAGTACTAACTAAGCCTGATCCACCATCCCCAGGCCCTGCCCCAAGGGCTGCACTACCCGCAGCCGCCACCCCAGCACCCGCTGCTGCCACTCCTGCCAGCCGCCGCTCCTCCGACACAGACGGCAGCAGCTGCGGCACCTGCCCCGGTGCCGCGGCAGCCAATCTCGGCGCTTTCCGCGCATCACTCATTTCCGCCGCTGCTGCTGCCAACGAATCCAGCACTAACATGCGCTGGTATTGATCCAAGTGAGGCGAATAAAGCTCAGCAACAAGTGTGTCACCCACAGTAAGGGGCGAGAGGGATAGAGCAGCGGTTAGGGCTCGTGACCGTTGGACTTCTGCATTGGGGTTTAGGCCTATCGCTGCTGCAGGGTTTTGTGGGGTGTAGGGTCCAGACGGGGTTGAGGTGTTAGGGTGATCTGCTTGCTCGGAGGCCCAGGCGGGTATCTTGCAGTGTAGTAAGCTGCGGGCAAGTTCTGGAGCTACTACGGGTAGCTCATCGGGTTCTGCACGAATCAGTACCTCGATCTGGGACAAATTGAAGCAGCAGCAGCAGCAGAGACACATGAGTTTTGGCAGAGCTTGTCAATGTGCTGGAATGCAATAATGTCCCTTGCAAGCCCTGTAACTACTACGGGTAGCTCATCGGGTTCAGCACGAATGAGTACCTCGATCTGTGATACGATGCAGCAGCAGCAGCAGCAGCGGGAGCAAGACATTGGTTTCGGCAGATCTTGTCAAAATGCTGGAATGTAGTGATGTCCGTGCAAGGTCTGGAACTACTAGTGGTAGCTCAACGGGTTCAGCACGAATGAGTACCTCGATCTGTGATAAGATGCAGCAGCAGCAGCAGCAGAAACACATGGGGTTTTGGCGGATCTTGTCGAAGGGCTGGAATGTCCTTGCTCCGCACGAACGAGTACCTCAATTTGCCCCACAGCAGCAGCAGCCACGCACAGACTTTGGTTGAGTCTGTGATAAAATGTGAGTGAGTTCTGGAGCTGTTATTAGAGACATTTATAGCCTGAAACACATCAGACAAGAGCAGGAAGGCAAACCAAATCAGCCCCACCTTTGCCAGTGCATTCAGCACCCCGTCCACGTCATCCTGTTTGCGTATTGCTGCTGCCAGGCCCCTCAGGCTGAGTGAGCCGCTCTCAGGTACTCCCAGGCCATCAGGCCCCCACCACGCCTCAGCTGACAGATCCTCCTGGAGATCAAAAGCTATCAGGCTGCTCACACTGCCGTCATCGCTGACGTCATCATCGTCATTGTCACTGCCACTGCTGTCAAATAACGTGTTATTCTTGTCATTGCTATTGCTGGCTGTGTGATGCAGTTTACCATTCGCCTGGGCTGCAGAGTCAACAGCTGGTGATGTATTGAAGCCTATGTGCTGCTGCTGCGGCTGTAAGCCTCCTTTGACAGCAGCAGCAGCAGCAGTGTGCTGATCTTCATCATCGCTGTCTGGTTCTGGTGATGCTAGGGCTTCATGCAACCGATTCAGCGCTGCAAACTTGCTGCTGCTGCTGCTGCCCCCATCCTGCATTCCATCCCCGGCTGCATTTGTTGGTGCTGCCTGCGTTGCATTAGGTTGCCGCTCGATCTGTGTCTCCTCGTGGTGCTGCTGCTGCTGCTGCCCCGCTGAATGCTCTAACCCTAGCCCAATCTGCTTAACCCCTAAACCGATAGCTCCAGGCCAAATCTCCTCTGGCATAAACCCTAACTCCCACGCCTCACTAAACAAGGGTTTACCGGGATCAAGCTTCACAGAGAAAACCCTACCGACCCTCATAGCCTGAACCCTAATCGCTGGAGACGGACTTGCTAACCTAGTACTAACACCCTGAAGGATCGCCGGCAGCAAAACCGCCGATGAAACCCTGAGAGGCTCTAAACCCTCAGGGAGTTGCCAAGAACCACTATGTACATCATCTACATCAGGTTTGCAGAGCCCGTTTGCTGCCGACTTTTTGACTGACTGCGAGCCATTTGCTGTTGAAGGTTGTTGGTCACGTATAGTTGCAGTAGCGGGGTCCAGCAAGTCTCTGGGAAGCTTTTCAATACAGCGAACCAACGCTGCTGTGATGTATGCTTGCTGCTGTACTGGTGTATGCAGTATGGTGTCCTTGCTGCTCCAAGACTGTGCCAACTTGACTGCTGCTGTTGGAACCAAGCTGGGTTTACAGCTGTCTAGTAGCTGCAGCAGCATTTTCAACGATGCTGTTGGTAGTGTGCGGTGCATCAGGAGCTTGTTTGTTGCTATAGTGCGTAAGGTAGGGCTGCGGAGAAACAGAGGGCACAGCAGCTGCTGCAACTGCCGCTGCTGCTGTTGTTGTAGCTGCTGCTGTTGTAGCTGGTGCTGCTGCTGGGGCGACTGAGGGTTTACAGATGCTATCCGAAGCATCTGTACCAGCAGCTTCTCTGTTGCTGCTGTGTGAGTCTGGCACAGCTGTAACAGGATCTGCTGTAGGGCTGCTACTCGTTGCTGCTGCTGTTGGGGTTGCTGCTGCTGCAAACAGTCAGACCCACCCTGCGCTGTAGCAGCGAACGTACTGAGCACCCCGACTGCTGGTGCTGCTGTTGTTGCTGCTGCTCCAACAGCGAGCTGCAGTACAGCTGCAGCAGCACGGCTTGCATTGCCCCTTGTCACAAACTTCTGCAACAGCAACGCAGCAAGTGCAACTGCACCTCTGGTCCCGTCACTACCACTGCTGCTGCTGCTGCTGCTGGTGGGCCCTGTGCTGCCAGCGCTGCTGCTGCTGGTACAGCAACCGCGAGCATGTGTTTGAGCTACATATGCTACTGCTTGCTGCAGTACATGCTGTACAAAGGCCTGTGGCTGCAGCTGCTGTGGCATATCTGCAAGTTGCTGGACTCTATCTGGTAGAGATGCCAACTGCAGAGCTACTTCTTGTATCTGATCATCAGACAGCGGCTGTAGCTGTGTGTGCTGTAGCTGCTGCAGCTGCTGTTGCTGCTGGTGTGCGGAATCCTGCTGCTCCTGCGATCCATACTGGTCCTGCAAGTTGTCCCCCCGCTGCTGCTGCTGCTGCTGCTGTGGAACCTGGGACTGCGGTGGCTCTTGCTGTTGCTGCAATGATGCACCGCTGTCATGCTGCTGCTGCTGCTGCTGCTGGTGGTGTTGGCCCTGATGCAGATCTGCTGCCTGCATCAGCTCCCACACCCCAGTGCTCCCTACAGCTGCAAACCGGTCTGCAAGTAGTTCAGCTGCAGTGTCTGCAGCTACTGCTGTTACTGTGACCCTGCTGCTGCCAGCATGCTTAGGGAGCACTGCAGACAGGTGCCTGTGAGAGCAGTCGTAAATTTGATGTAACGCTTTGTCATAGCTGCACGGCCAGAAAACACTCAGCTACCGGTGCAATAGATAGCTTCAATACAGTCTGTAGCACACTGTATAGGGACATCGGGGCTGTAGCATACGCGTTGGCATGACTGATAGTTCCTAGGCGATTGCTGAGCTACCTGACTCAGGATAGAATTCACAATCATGACAGCTGGTGGCTATGTTGGTGTTGAACAGTTGTGTGATTTAGCTAGCATCTGGTGCACCTGACACAGTATTGATGCTTCCAGCGGGTGCTACAGTAAGCTGCTTACCCTACTAAAGCGCCAAGAGCCACCGCTGCAGGACTTTGGTAAAATGTTGCGGCTATTAGCAGTCGAAGTCTGCCATCTGTGTCCTTGGCCAGCCAGTCCCCAGCAGCAACTGCACAGTTTCAAACAACAACGCGCAGGGAGCGATATAATGTGTTGTATTGCGCTGATCTTGCAAGGATCGAGGTGCTTTAGGGGCTGGTAAGCTTGCGCAGGTGCTGACCTGGCCAGGCCAGTTGCAGCGCTGCAAGCTGAGAGGCAATGGCAGTCTTTGCAAGCGGCAAGGCGCTAGTGTAAGGGAGTAGTATAAAAGCGTACGTACCTGTAAGCATGTTGGTGGCCCATGTGTAGAACTGATCTTCGTAGAAGCACTGCTGCATCATTGGCCACCCAACAACTTCTGCATGCTGCCGCAGAGCTTGGTTGAGGTCGGGATCTGCTGCTGTAGATACCCCAACCGGTTCTTCATGCTTCCGTAAGATGAATGTGTCAAGTATCAGTTGGACGGATGCAACCACAGCAGATACATCTTGGGCTGCGTCCAGTTGGCGGGTGACCTGCTGTACAAACGATCCTACAAGGCGTGCTGCGGACCATGCTGCTGTATCACGCATTTTCACTTTTCTGCTATCTTCTGCACGTGCTGTGTATGTGCATGTCGTTGTACTTTTCTAATAACCTGGCGATGTGTGCGATGAAGCCAAGTACGCAGTACAACTCTTCACTGAGCCATGCGAGGCCACATCAGACTCTTACGTTGTCTCTGGAATTAACCCCAGCCGGTAAAGCTGGCAGCGAGCTGCTACGGTCCCTGCAGTTGCGGTTTGGGGCCTGCGAAGTGGTGGTCCCGATGGTCCCTCATCGCCCACAGCACTGCCCCGGCCACTTGCCTTTCTGTTAGGCCGCTGAGACATTGTGTCCGCCACTGTGTGTGCTGCTATCTGTACGCAGTCCTTTGTATGTTGTGGAGCCACGCACCAAGGAAACGCAGAGCAGCATGAGGGCATTCCGTCGTCAATCAGCTAGGGCAGCATCGGTTAGGAAGTCCGATTCTTTCCTGGCACGGCCAACCGGACCTGCTGTACGGGCCACGCTTCGCAGAAGCAGCTCCTATGCTGCGCTGCAAGCTGCAAACAGCTGGTCTAACAGTATCAGCGACCATAATATGGATAATCTGACCTTGACCGGTGGCGACGCGGTCAAGCAACCGGCGCCATTTGCCGCAAGGGAGGCCAACGATGAAGTGGCTGAGATTGACATCCTGGGCATTGGGCAGGCAGCGGTAAGCACGTACTTCGATAGGTTTTGTGTCCAGTATCTATCAGCCTCGCGTTGCTGGCAGCTTGCAGAGCATATGCGCGGCAATAAACCTGTG
>NSMO01000660.1:0-12926 GCA_002588565.1 Coelastrella sp. UTEX B 3026
GTTGTCCTTGTCAGCGGCTGACGTGGCCAAGATGACGCGTGATGGTGTGAGCTGTATGGCGTTTCATCCAGGAAGTGCCAAGCTCATCATAGCAGCAGCAGACAAGCAGGGCAAGGTGGGTTGGGAGTCTTGACCACCACCACAATAGTGTTCGATTAACCTGTGCATGTGCGCTATTGGGAAAGAGCATGTGCGCTATTGGGAAAGATACATGGCTAGCAACACAGCAAAATTCAAATATAAACCAGGACCTCACTATGATTATAGCTGCGACCCTTTTGATTGGCACACTGTTCAGTCAGACATGGATGTCTGGGGTCATGTTCACACTGCAGTACAGGTGACTTCTGTGTCCACTTCATTGGTGGCGCTGATGCTGATGTTCTTATTCACCCTTATCTTAACTTTCGCGGTTGCAGGTTGCTTTGTGGGATATTGATCACAACCAGCAGGAGCAACAGGCTGACGGCAGCAGCAGCAGCAGCGACTTTGATGGTGTGTTGATGTTTGAGCCTCACAGGGACTATGTCAGCAGTCTGAAGTGGCTGAGGGGAGGCCAGGCCTTGATGACTGGCAGCTATGATGGTACTGTAAGAATCATGGATGTGGAATCAGGTGTGTATGTGTGTGTGAATGAACTGACATTCTGTTGATGTTTTGATGGTATGACTTTGCCTTCTGTGCTGGCTGTGCCAGCCTGTACAGTCTATACGCAGTTACACTAGATCTGCAAGCATGCACATTGGCTGCTGCAGGCAATCTAATGTGTTACGCACACTAGCAGGTGGCTTGGCAGGAAATGTGTTCTTGCCCAGTGAGAGCTGCTATGCCCTTTGACAACAGTGCTGGTACAAGCCACTTGAGCCATACTCCTGAAGCAATTGGCACCTCAATTGTATGTGCTGTCCCACTTGTGTGCCTGCAGGTGTTTGGAATGTTGTGTCAGGGTTTTCTGCTGGTGTATCAGATGACGGTTGGTCTGCTGGAGATGCATTGACAGATGGTTCAGTGCTGTACTTGGCAACTGCAGATGGATACTTGACAGTACATGACACACGAGCAGCAGCAGACAGCAGCAGCAGCAGCAGCTGGTCCATCTCACACAGAAAGGTGGGTGATACACACTCTTTGTGATCGGCAATGTTGGAAATGTTGGCAAGTTGTTTGTGAGCTGGCTGTGAATTGACACATTGCTCCAACAGTGACAGCAGATGGTCAGAGTGTACACATGTGAAGTTGGCAGCGCTGTAGAAACAGGCTGTGATCGCAAACATCCAAGAGCTGTTGTTTGTTTTGCAACTGAGGGGTTGCTGGTGTCACTGCTGTAAAAGAAATGATGCTTGTTGGCCAAAAGCGCAAAACGCTTGTTGTTTGTTGTATTTATATGCCCAGGTGAACACGTTGCACCTCCACGGCAATCATCAACACTTGGCCAGCAGCTCTTCAGATGGCACAGTAGCAGTATGGGATGTCAGAAACCTTGGTACACCAGCAGCAGGCAGCAGCAGCAGTAAGCCTCATGCAGCCAAGGCGGTGTGCAAGGTGCAGCATCAGAAGAGCAGTCAGGGTGCTTACTGGTGCCCTGATGGCAGTTGCAAGCTGCTAAGCATCAGTTTTGACGACACACTGAGGATCTGGAGTGACCCGGCAAGCAAGGGGCTCATGCAGCAAGCTGTGAGTGTTTGGGGCTTGTTATTTGTTTACGGCAGTTGACCAGTGCATGGTGGATGCTTCATCCGTCAGTAATACTTTGGGGGTGGGAATCAAACACTCCAGTCTGTTTGCTGAGACGCGTCTGTGCTGGTTACCATCTGACAGAAGCACCATCTGACAGAAGTACCCGCTGGATCTCAAACGACACCCACTACCGTTGTCTGCAAAAATGTGGAAGTGATGTGCATTGATCGTGCATCAGCAGTCTCGATCTCTAGGTAATGCAACGATCATGGTGTAGAGTAACACCACAAGTGACTGCGGCAGTCTTGTGTGGCAACCTTGGACAGTGGCTGGACACTGGCAGCGTTGGACGGTGGTGCAGACAGCAGAGTGGCATGTTGCTCTGCTATACAGCACATGAGTCACGCAGTGTGCTCGGTTCCTGCACTTGCAGTTGATGATCCATCACAACAACAACACTGGCCGCTGGGTAGTCCCCTTCCGCCCTGCCTGGTCGCCTGCTGGTGATGCTGCACTGGTGGGGGACCTCAAACGTGGTGTGGCAGTCTTTGACAGCAGCAACGGCAAGCAGCTGGGCTTGCTGCAGTCAGAAGCATTGACAGCTATACCCAGTAGATTGGCACTGCATCCTAACAGGGATGTGAAGGTGCTTGCTGCTGCTACGTCAAGTGGTAGAGTGCATATATGGAGATGAGGAGTGTGCAGGAGTGATTCAATGAAGAGCCTGCATGCCTTTAGGAGCCTCTTCACTTCGGTGGTGGTCATGGCTGAATAATAAAGTCAATTATTGACACCCCTGTGGTGACCGGGGCACTTCTGGGCAGTCTCTGGACTTGGTTGCTTGACCACTGGTGTAGACGGTGCTGCAACATCAACACAGGTGTGGACCTAGTCAGAGTTTTGATCATATGTCCAGACTATCTATCGGAAAACTCTATCATTGAGTTGTAAAACTCTATCATTGAGAGATGGTAATACCTGCTAGCCATGAGGGAGTAGAGTTCACAGCTGCAGCATCAACTACCAGGCAATAGTTGCTCTAGGCCATGGTGGCTGGCACCTGTGTTGCTGTAGCTGCTGCTGATTGCACGAAGTGGTGTGTCATTCAAGATCTAGTGTGCATATGAACCCTATGGGTCAATCAGTGATGGTGATTGTATCATAGTGAGTTTATCAGAGTGACCTTCTGCATGGCTTCTGTGATGGTTTCAGTCTATATTTCCTGTCAATGTTTGGTCTGTTGTCCTTCTCCGTCCGCCAATTTGAGAAGTGTGTTTGTCACAGAGCTAGCAAACGTGTTTTGCTGCCTGGACAGACTTCGTTTGGTTGCCTGGAAGGAGGTGGTCTGGCTTCCTTAACGTGCTTTGAACATAATTCGACACTCGTCATTCTGCCAATGTAATGCTGAGGCCGGCTGCTGGTGCCATGTTGGCACTTTCAGCTGTTTGGGGTGGCTGATCAGCATCAACATCACCTTGTTGATTGATTGGATCTGTAAACTATTGTATATGATGCTGTAACAACTGCTGATCAAGCAGATGTGCTTGCGAATTCAGTGGAAGTTGCATTTGAGCTGACTGTGCGGCAGGAGTTGGCTCTGGGCACTGCTAGTGGCACTGCATAACAGAAGTAAAAACTTCATGCATGCTGCAGAGGCAGCCTCAACCTGGCAGGCTGATTTGAGCTGTCAATGTGCCCGACAGGCCAGTCTGCCTTCAATTGTGCCAGAGCCTCAACCCCTGCCTCGACCAGCCAGCTTGTTCGGTTGCCGGGACTTTGGGCTCCTTGGGCGGGCAACTGCTCCTGGGACGGTTAGTCATACTACAATACACAAAGCTGCCGCGGCGGTAGTTGAAAGCCCGTTGATTGCTTCTCAAACGCATTGATCGCGTCGATATGTTGGCCCACGCACCACTGCCGCCCGGCGACACCCGGGGGTTATCAGGAAGATGGACCGTATCCGCTGCCCAATCGCTTTTACTGTGTGTCTAACTGGCTGAAATGACTTACGATAGGTGGTCTCGATTGCCTGAACGTGCACACCTGTTACATTGTCACCTGCACATGAATCACCTCGGCGTGTTTAGTTCCGAAACCACCTCCACGCCGTGCTCAGTCAATGCAGGAACGGTATAGCTTCACCTGACAGCACTGCGTCGCCTGCTACGTGTGAGCAAGCCAACGGCCGAACAGCGAGTGGGCCATCCTGACGGTTTGCCTCTGACACGATCCAGGTCCTCTCAAATCGCTGGCCACGAGCATTTTGGTGTCCATGTATTGCTGCCGGCGTATCCAGACACTGATCTCGTGCATCTTTGGCCGTTGACAAACGTTGCTTCCCGGGGGTGCAGTATCCAAGGCTTGTTTAGCAAACATCAGGAACTGCTAAAGGTTTGTGAGCTCAATCAGGCCCTGATAGCATTTCTGGTCGTGCATGTTTTCTGGCCATCGCCCGCGCAGGGACTGTGATACGCAGCCTTTTCCCAGCCACAGTGCTCTGAAAAAGCTCACTACGGGCATTACTTTTACGTCACAAGAAGTTCATGGAGCCACGGAATCACCATCAAGCCTTGCGACAAGCCTGTTGGTACCACGCACACATTGCAGGGTCTCTCTCCGCGTCTGAGCAAGCAGAACTTCATCGAACGCTGCACATTGTCAGTATCACCTCTCTAAAGGACAAGTGAGCCAGTCTGGCTCGTGTTGCGGCGGCCAGGGGCTTCTGGGGCGACTTCACAATAGCTGGAGCTGCTGCAGCGAGGATGGATGCAGATGTAAGGGACCAAAGGGTAAGAGGGCTTCCCTCGAGCCGTCTTGATGCATTAGATGTAACCGCGTTTGCTATAAACTATCAGAAACCTCCAATCTGGCCAGCTGAACCAGCTGCGGCACAGTGAAACTGATACAGTTGCAGTGATCTCAGCAGTCAGCAGACACCCTCCCCTCATATGCGCCGTATACATATTACTCAGCAGCAGATTGATCTGTTCAAACTCAAACCGGGTCGTCAGCAGTGCTAAACATCGCCAGCATGGGTCCAGCATTGCAGCTGTGTTACTGTTCTTGTTGTGTTGTGCTTGTCCTTTGTGCAGGATGGAGAGATATCCAGCGGAGAGCCGCGGCATCAGCGTCATACCTCAGACCATGGGGACTACCTTCCAGCAGCGGCAGCAGCAGCAGGCGCAGCAGCAGTAGTGGGCGATAGCGACAGCGCAGGCTCCTTCCGGCATGCACAGCATCATCCTGGGCAGCGCCCCTTTGAGCAGCCATTACCAGCGAACCTACGCATGCAGCAGCAGGCATACGGCGGAGATGTAGGGCTACACCACGGGTTGTTAGACCTGCATCATGCCTCGTCATTTGCCAGCAGCTTGGGCAATCCCGCAGGGCAGAACCTAGCGGCGCTGGCAGCAGCCCAGGCCGCCACAGCAGCAGCAGCTGCTGCCACTGAGACGACTGGGACCAGCAAGGATGATGTTTCGGAGGAGGAGCGTGTGCGGCGGCGGCGTGAGATCAATCGCAACAGCCAGAAACGCATCAGGGAGCGACGAAACAAGGAAATGGATGGACTAAAGTATGAGGTGCGCAATGCAGCGAATGTAACTTGGAAGCAGCATCTGGTTACCTTCAACGCATCCTTTTGCAGACACATGGGGTATTGTCCTGTGGAATCATAGACACAGCCAGGTGGTAGTGGCAGCAGTAGGATCTGCACTGGTTATAGCTGAAAGTACCAGAAGTCCATTGGTGACAGCACCCAATGACAGCACCTGAGAAAGTGTCACATAGCCACAAACCTTCATATGCAGTGTGCCCCCCCCCCCTGCGCGGCAACAGCCTGTCATTGGGCTGCCAATGCTGCCACCACACAGCAGCGCTCTACAGCAGCTTTCCCACTGTGGCTCGCTGTTGATTGTTACTGCTGTAGGCCCAGCGGTTAGCAGCTGACAATGAGTCTCTGTTGAGACAAGTGGAAGGCCTAACACTGGAGAAAGCAGACATGTTACGGCAGATCCAGGTGCGATCTGATTCACATGATATTGATCAAGTTGGGATGTCCGCACCAGCAGGATTATACAGCATACTGCGACAGCAGCTGCTTGGACAGGATTAGGAGTAGCAGCAGCACTGGCAGCAGCACAAGTTCAGCTAAGCAACATCAGCTGCAGCTGTCATCCGCATCAGGTGCAGCAGTTGTCCGAGATCAACGATCTGTTGTCTAGTGTGTAGTAAACTGGAGGAGCTTGTCAACACACAGCAGCTGGCCTGTGTCATCAGCAGTCTCAAACTGTAGAATGGTACCAGTAGGCGCGATGGCATGTGCTGAGGTATTGAAAGTATCCTGACTGTATTCTGACTGTACTGCTGCCTTGACTGATCACGACTTGTCCTGTCTGCTGTCCTCCTGCACTGCTGCTGCAGGACTTGACAGAGAAGTGGCAGCAGTCTATAGCAGAGAATGCATGGCTCAACCGCGAGAACATCCAGCTGCGTAACAGCTTAACAAACCTCCAAAACATAGTAGGAGCAGCAGCGGCGGCAGCAGGTCCCGGGGCGCCGCCCCCAGGAACACCCTCTCTCACCGGTGCCGGCAGCGGACCTGTGGCAGCAGCGGCAGCGGCTGCTGCTGGGGCGCGTGGCAGCAGCGGCAGCGGTGGGGCTGAGACAGGGGAGGGGTTGCCGCCGTTGGGGTTGGGTGTGGCGGGGCTGAACCTGCCGCCGCTGCATGGGCTGGGCAGTAAACATGTCAGCAATAAAGCATCAGCACAGCAGTTCTAGAGCCAGCAGCAGTTGCTGAAACAGCATGGTTGCTGTCATCAATTACTCGCTCTGCTGTTTGTAAGTTGGCGCAGCTCACCAAAAGTCCTGAACGTTCTAAATATTCAAACACATCCTCCGCATCCCATTCGATGTCGGCAGCTGCAGCTGAGCAGACCTGGCAACTGGGCACAGCACGAGCAGTAGACTCCCGAGTTGTCCAGCCAGGCATTGTGCTTGGCGGTGGCAATGTATTGCTGTGCTGTGTTGACACTGTGCACTTGGTTGAGTCAGCACTGCAGCTTGCAGCGGCTGAGCCACTTACAGCCGCCAAATGCAGGCAGCAGCCTGTGTACAGCCTGCTGCTGGTGAGTCTGCTCAAATGCACAGCTCAGAAGCAGTAACAGTTTGAGTGTTGCATTGCATCTGACAATTGCTGTAGCACAGATTCTGACTGTTTGCTGTTGACTGTAGTGCTTTAGTATTTGACCCTGATGTTGCTGCAGCCACTTTGAAGTAGCATTTGATGATAATGCATGCTGCTCAGCTGTTTCTGCTGTAAGTTTTGGCGGTCAAGGCGCCCTCAGGTTCTTGTTACTGCTGGCGCTTGTGTTGATGCACAGGTCAACTTCATTCTAGTCATGTAGCAACATACGAATGTAGGCCACGGGGACTGCTCAAGGCTTTTTTCCTTGATAGCAGGCATCGTGCAGCCTGGTTTCGTAGTGCCTCTTGATTTGCAGTGCAGAATCTGGAGGGAGGGGGGTGTTGGGGTGTCACATGCGGACAAGGCTCGTTGTTTTGTTTTGTGTCGTCCATGTGTGCTCAACGTTGGGGCGAGTGCCTGGCGCATTGTCGCCTGGTGCCATGTGTCATTGGCACAGACTGGTTGTGTCTATTCGCTCGAGGGTGTAGAGTGCGGTGCACCCCTAGGGGGACCCTGGCACCCCTAGTACTTAACTGGTTGCAGAGTGCTGCTGAGGGGGGGTCTTGTCCAGCGCTAGTTCCGTGCAAGATATGTGAATCTCCAGTCTGACAATGCTGTGCTTGCACTAAGGTTTGGCTGCACCGCCGTTTTCGAGTCTTCTGGTCGAATGCATTAATCATCTGGCGCGCAATCACGCCTGGCTGTAGTCGCCCGGTTGTGGATGTGCTTTGCATAGTATTTGGTCGCTTGGATTGCCTATGATTTCCTTGAAACGCCTGTCTTTGAGACTATTTGAGTAGCTGCAGTAATGGTTTTGACAGTAGACCAGCCAACTGACCAGTTTGTTATACTGACTTCAGTGATTTGGCCGTTGTTTGACCATTTTGCTTGCCTGCAATCAGAATACAGCCTACACAGCTCAACACTACCTGCACTTGTTGTACATACATGCTGCTGGCGCTATGGTGTTTGCATAACATGTCTCTGCGTAAAACAATGAGCGCATGCTTAGGTTTGAGTTGCTTGAAGGCGTGTCGCAGTTGCAGCTGCAGGCTTCCATATCGCACTTGTGTCAGCTTTCCTCCAGTTGTGCAGTTGGTCTGTCATGTTTCCGCACAAGTATGCAACTGCTTGTACAGAATGGTTCTGGGGTTGGCTGCTGGCATAAATCTCATGCAGGAACACACCTTGGCAACCACTGAACAGTCGCTGTTGGATTCTTCAGTGCGGTCTGAGATTGCGTGCATATGCATTGAGATGCCTGGGGGCTCCTTCTGCAGTTCTGCTTCAATCTGTGCATGAAAGTGTTCTACAGTGCACACTGTTTCTGCAGTATCATCCCTCAATGACCATATCTTGACTCATTTGAATAGCAATCTGTTTGGCCGACAGCTGGGTGCTATCTCCTTGTATAGAATTGACAGCTCGGAGCCAAAGTTTTGCACAGTTTTGACACACTTGCACCTCACAAACTGTTGCATCACGTTGCATAGAGCTCAGTTGTTGGGCCGCCCATGTGCACACGTGTAGTTGCACTCAGACACGGCAGCCGCTGCATAATGCTGTTGTTAGCTGCTGGTCTTGTCTGTGCATGGCCCAGGACACGGTGTCCAAACTTTGATGCTTGATGTTGATGGTGGGGGCGTGGCTGTAGCATAGTATTATGCCCACCCGTGTCCTCGGCTGCAGCTGGCTGGGCGGCATCATGGTGTTGTGCTGCACAGCCCAAGTTGCACACCGTGGGCAGTGGAAATGACCATTCTCTCTGCACGACGGCTGAATAGCAAGAGCCACTGGTGTCTTTTTGCCGCGGCAGTCGTATGCTTGAATTGAATTGGCAACCCAGAACGTGAGAGTCGTCATCTTTTTGAGTAGTGCAGGTTATCTGTGGCAGGGGTATATGAGGATTTGACTAGCTAAAACGATGTTGGGGGCATGGAATCTGCAGCAGTCTGCAGCACGTAACAGCGCGTCTTGTGCTTCTGTGTGACCTACTCAACGGTAAGCAGTGCTTGGAAGCGTCGTTGCTCGTAACTGTTGAAAGTTTGTCAGTCTTCTGAGTCGGATGGGCCGTGGAATTCGCTTGGCACGGCGGGGTCCGCTGGTGTCCGACAGGCTGCGCTTCGAGCGGCCTCCGGCACTATGAGTGGCCGCCAGGCCGTTGTACGCAGCCCGCGTCGGCTGACACTTCAGCTGTCAGCAAGGGCCCGCTGGTATCATATTATCACATGAACAGGCTGCAACCTCTTGTTGCATTGGCTCCGTTACTTTCACATGAACATTCAAAATACTAATCGTCGAACGCGCGGTGGTCCACGAAATGCCGGCTATCGGACAGACGACTGGCCCTCCGGCCCGACGACGGAGCAAGCCTTGAGGCTCTAGCGGAACGTGAATTGTGTAAAGTCTATTTCAGCCAAGCCCCCGGTACTCCCTACACCATGTGCAGGGGCCTCAAACACCAAGGTTGAACCGCCGCCACACAAGTGCGACAGCCCACTGAACGCCGCTATCTTCGGAGCTTGCCCAGCACCGGACACACATCACACCATACACTTGGCAGAATCACACGACACCTGCTGACGCAGTACACGTTGTGTCTTCCATGTATGATACCAGTATGGTCGTAACAACCCAAGGTGGCAAACAGCAATACTGCATTCGACAGAAGAGGCAAAGTTCACTAAGTTATAACACCCGCAACAGGCACAACCCCCATTGAAAACTTCGACTGGCAAGAAGTAGTGACAGAACATATCCCCTGTAACAGTTCATGGGCCATGAGCCTGATCACCCAGAATAGGAGTCACACACAGAAGTCCCCAGATTCACCACCACTATGATAGCCACCCTTGTTCAGTATATGCCAGTATAGTACACACAGACAGCCAGTTCAAGGTGAAATACAGCCCCTGTACAAGACTGCAATGGCATCACCAACAACACGCAATCACTGACCAAATTCACAATCACACAACACCACTCTCAACATCCCCTTCATCCGCTAATAGAACCCTCTGCGCATTGGTTGCCTTGCCCCTCCTGCTGCTGCCACAGCACCAATCCTGGCAGCAGCAGCCGGACTACCACCAGCTCCTGCTGCTGCCCTGGATCCTGCACTTGGAACCCTAGCAGCAGCAGCAGCACCAGCAGCAGCAGCGGCTTTGCTGCCGGCCGATGGAGGTCTGAACGCACCCGGAGCAGCAACTCTACCACCGTTGCCACTGGGAGGCCTCAACGCACCAACTCTCTGCGCTGCTGCTGCCGCTGCCATCTGTCCACCGGACGGCACCCGCCTAATGTTGTTCTGCATATTCCCAAACGCACCCAATCCGCCCGGACGACCAGCTGAAATGCCAGCCCCGGCACCACCGTTTGCTGCTGCCGCTGCTGCCCGGGCCTCAAACAACGCAGCACGCTGTGCTACAGCACCAGACGGCACACCCGCCACTCTCTGGCCCACAGGGCTTGGCCCACGGGGGCTGGGCATCCTAGCACCCGGCACACCTAGCTGCTGCTGCTGCTGCTGACGTGGCGATGGCATCACGTTATTTTTTGCTGGCATGATGTTGTTATTTCCGAAATGTGCTGCATCTCGCTCTGCTGCAAATCTGGATGGTAATACTGCCATTGCTGCTTCTAGAGGTGATCCCGCTGCTGCTGCTGCATCATCGTAGCTGGGTTTAGGCAGGCGGTTTGGCAGCAGTCTAATGTCCCGGGGAACATGGATTGTTGGCAGCAGCTGAGGGTTGGCACCACCTGGGGGAGGAGCCATCACTGGCGCTACACCTGAACAGCAGCACCAGCAGCAGCAGCAGCAGCAGCAGCTGTATGAGTTCAAATGCAACAATATGTCACATACAGGAGCTCTGATCAGGACCTTCCTGTGCTAGCACCCAGCAGCTTGCGTGTTACCTATCGTCTGCTCAGAGCACAACAGTCTCATGCAACCCCACAGTGCCCAGCAGCTAACCCGCCGACTCACTTTGCACTGCATCCAGAGGTGGCAGCGGCATCCTCACAGCCTCAGGTATGGTGTGTAACCAGGGTGCAGCCTCACTGCTGTTCAGTATAGCTGCACACGTGGGCCGCTTGCGTGGGTCCTTGTTGAGCAATGCATGACACACAGCCACCAGGGCGGGACTGTAAGGTGCTCCGGGCTTGATGGGAGCAAAGCTGCTCATGATGATCTTATTCTTGAGCTCATTCAGTGAACGGGCCTCGAAGGGCAACCTGGAGGCAGCGGATTGACAGGACAGGGCAGCTTGGCTGATTAGCTGAGGGCTTCACAGACCGGGTGTAGAGAGTCTACTAATATCTTGCAGTTGGTGCAGAAGGTGGTATCAGCAGATGAAACTGCTCAGACAATCTACAAATGACCCTTGCTGCACAGCATGTATGCCAGCATGTGTTGACAGCAATCTGCCAGGTACAAGCACACTACTGCTGCTGCTGCTGTTTCCAGTACCTGTATGTCATCATCTCATACAGCACTCCCCCCAGACTCCACAAGTCACTGCTGTAACCATATCGCAGACCACGCCACACCTCAGGAGCCATGAACACAGGGGTACCTGAAGCACAGGCAGCAACAAAGCACATTACAAGCAGCAGCAGGGAACCACGTACCCTCAAGCAGCAGTAGGAGACCAGGCACCATGAAGCGGCACAGCTGTGTCTATATGTTGTGCTCGCTGATTATTGTATGTACAGGTGACCACAGCACTGGACACAAATTAAAAACACACGTTGATGAACAAAAAGGTTTGAGGCTCACCTATTGTTGTCTGTGCATAGTGAGCTTTTGTAAGTGCCTTAGCCACACCCAGATCTCCGACTTTGACCACATTGTCAGGACACATGAAGATGTTGGCTGGCTTGATGTCACGGTGGATCACACATGTCTCATGGATAGCCTGCAGGTTTGCAGATGGAGCAGCACACAGCTCAGCCGGTTGACAGCTGGGACAGCTTGGACTTGCTTTGTGACATAGGGAAGACAATTAGTATTATGTTATGACCGCACTGATAGCATCCATGTAATCATAGCACTTTGCATTCCAGTTGACCTCAAAGCGGAATGCAAGCAGCTGCAGCAACAGCATGAGCTCACAAGTGTGCAGCTTGCTGAGTATCATTCAGTACTTACCTGCATCCCCTGACAGAGCTGCAAGAATATCTGCCACACTGTCGCCTCTGGTAGTGGCAATCTGCTGGCTGATGCAGCCTTGATGAAGCTGGCCAAGTCACCAGCCGGTGCGTACTCCATGACGATGCATAGCTTGTTGCCAGCTAGGAACGTCTCGTGGTGTCTGATCACGTTGGGGTGGGACATACTGCAATCCAAGACACAGCAGCATGATGCTGAGGATGCAAGCATTGCAGATTACGGTGTTGCATGGCCGCTGCTGCTGTGGTGGGTGCACATGTTGACAAGTGCCTCAAGTGCTGCCTGGTGCTGCAACATACACTGCTCAATATGTTGCAGAGGATGCAAACGGACAGTACAGGAGCTGTATAATACCTTCTCAGTACTCTGATTTCATTGACAGCGTCTGCTTTCTCTTTTGGCCCCATACGACCCAGGTCTGTCTCTTTCATGGCATAAATGCCATCATCAGCCAGACGCTGAACCTTGTATACTGTTCCATAGCTGCCCTTGCCCAGTGCTTTCAGGACCTGCAGTGGTGTGAAGATGAATGCTGCTTCTAGTGCATAGTATACCGCTGCCAGTGGCGGAAGAGGCCTCAGGCTGAGCCCCAGGTGCTGCTCATGCTGGATTCACAGCAGCTGTGGCAGGGACTATTTTGGAAACTGAAACACCAGTCAGGCAGACAGCTGCATCATGAGATACGTAGTATTCGCCGAGTATATAGTCTGCTATGTATAGCTCTGTGCACTGCTCGACTTAGCAATGGTTTATGATGAACCTATGTGCTGCTGCTGGATAGCTACTGCACTGTTCGGCCCAGCAGTAAGAGCTCCGTCCAACTGCGTGTCGTGTTGCTCACCTTGAACTTTGCCTGTGACGGCTGTTGCGCCATTTCAACTGCAAAGGAAACAG
>NSMO01000661.1:0-11896 GCA_002588565.1 Coelastrella sp. UTEX B 3026
CAGCGGTTGGCTGCTAGCCAGGCTGCTATCAGGGCAGCGGCTGCTGAAGTTGATGCAGCAGCTGCAGCAGAAGAGCACCGGAGGCGGCAGGCGCTGCTGAGCTTGAAAGGCAAGATAGAGGAAGTGCGAGAGAATGTTGGCAAAAAGGCTGAGAAGTTCAGGTGTGTGATTGGGTCAGCAGTTGGCTGGTTCCCATTGTACTGTGGCAGGATGTGTTGGTATGTACTGTGCTTGGGTTGCTGAGGGCAAGGCAGGTGAGCTTCATTGTGGTGTCACAATCAAGCAGCAGGGTGACAAAAATGATCCGGCTCCTTGTGGCCTGGCCTCCACGCTGTACATTTTCCTGCAGGCAGATGCCACAGATGAACCTCGAGACACACATCTCCCTCCCTCAACTCCCGCTAGCACTCTATGGAAAGCGCCACGCAGACTTCACTCATGCATTCAATCATTCAATCCTGCCAGCTGAGGCAGCTGCAGAAGCAGAAGAATGAGCAGAAGAGGCCCATGAGTTGGAAGCACTGCAGGCGCAAGGCAGGCACCCTAGTCATGTGAAGATTGCTTGCTTCCGATCCAGCAGCTATCGGATATAGAAGTTATGCTGTACTGCCATCTTTGCATGCAGGCAGCTGCAAAAACAGAAGCATGAGCAGGAGACTCGTGAGTTTGAGGCACTGCAGGAGCAAGGCCTAAACCCTTACGAGGTCTACCGGCGGCGGGACGCAGAGGCTGCAGCGGCACGGGCCGCTGCTGACCTGGCAGTAACCCAGCAGAAGCGGTTGGCAAAAATAGATGCTGTGCTGCTGGATGAAGATAAGGAGTATAGGCGGCAGATCAAACGGCAAGAGGCTGATAGACAGGTGACATACACACGACAAGTTTGGAGTGGTCTATTGAGTCAGTGCAGCAGAGCCGTCAGTTGCAATGTGACGGCTAATGGGGATGACCTACTGGTGTACATGGGATTGCCGCAGCATGCTGTTTGAACCATGCAGCAGTGGTCTTGGCCATACTTGGGTCTGTATGTGCCACTTACATACACACATTCTCTGTTCCAGGCGCACCAATCTGCCCAGTTACGTAGCAGTGCATAGGTGATGATGTTGACAGGTGGTCCCCTGGTTGTGACTGGTGGAAGAGAAGCACCAGCGCAACATGGGCATCGGCAGCACACCAGAAGCGCACAAAGGCCTACGTACGCACCTCGCACCCGCAAGGCCCAGCCCTGTGTGACTCCCACTTTACCATGGCATCGTTGGCCGCCGAGTTATTGGGCACTATGTTGGCATCTTTTGGGCTGCAGGTTGAGGAAGAGTATCAGCGCAACATGGGCATCGCAGCACAGCAGCAGCGCACAGAAGCGTACATGCGCACTCACACCCTCACAGGCCAGGTCTTACTAGACCCTACCAGCCGCCTACACCCCTACGCCTCTCAAAGCGTCCTAATCAAGCCCGCCGGCTTTGGTTTAGGTCGCAGCAGCCCGGAGGCTGTCCAGAAGGTTGCTGCGAGGCATCCTGGGATGCAGCAGGACTTAGCTAGTAGCTTGCTTTTGCCTAGCAAGTACAGGCAGGGTTTAGGAGGGGAGGGTTCAGGGTTGGCAACCGGTATCGGTCTGTCTGTGACAGCAGCAAACGGTGGTGCTGAAAGCAGTATTGCCTTGCAGGACAGCAGTGGGGTTGCTGCAGCAGGACTGCGCACTGCATCTGCAGCTGATGCAGCAGCAGTAGGGGAGGATTATTACCCTGATGCTGACCAAAGTGGCGATGCGAGGTACTCTGACGCAGAGGATGATGAAAGCAGCGAACTTATGCACAGCGCTGACGGCAGCAAAACAGCGTCAAGGGCGCATAGTCCTACCAAGGGTGTGTTGCCTACAGTGAAGTTGAGCAAACTGGAGGCGAAGAAGCTACAGCAGGCGAAGCAGGCACATAAAGCAATGGTTACTCAGCCAAAGGTGACCGGCAACACTTTGGCGCTTCCTGCAGGCCTTGGAATGCTGTCTGCTGTGTTGCATGGATACACTGACACCAGGTGGCCCCCACAGCACTGTGCAGCGTACATGTTGGTGACTGTACCTTGCGAAACTGCTGTATCCCTGTGTGCCTGAACACAGCTCGTTCTAGAAGACTGTTGAGTTTAGCGCCCGACCTGTTCTGCCCTGCAGACAACCTTTGGTCGGACCTTTGCCGGTGATGCTTTCATAGCAGACCCGCCAGAAGTACTGTTCAAAGACTTTGTACCTGGGACCACATACAAGACCAGTGTGCAGCTGATCAACAGAAGCTTTGTCAAGAACAGTGTTAGGCTGCTGGAAGTGCCGGCTGAGGTTCGACACTCCAGATGCAACACAGGGTTTGACAGCAAGTTGCTGCAGATGCCAAGGTCTCAGTGTGCATTGTGATAGGCCTGTATTCTGTAGCAATCACACACCCGTCTCTGTTTTGGGGCATATTATTCACATAACCTGGTGTTGTTTTTGCTGCCTTGGTGACAAGCTGGCTTGTGCTGCTGCTACTGCTTACCGCTCTTTCTCAACTCTGAATTTAAAAACTGCATATATCTGAACCAGAAAATTCACTCCTTCAATGGCTGACTCACAGCTGGCATTGCAACATGCTTATTTGACTACCCACTACGTCAGCCACTATGGTTCACGTCATGGGTACTGCTGTTGTGGTTCCTTCAGGTTGCCGATGTTGTTGAGCTCGACATGCCTCCATCTGGTGGCCTGGCTACCGGAGCTTCAGCAACACTCAAGGTCACTTTCACTCCAAAGGTACAAAGTCAGATATCACGTATCCCACGTACAACGTCCTACACAAGGGGAGGGAAGGGGTTTGGACCCTTCGACCCCACTCTGTCCTAAGGCTGGGCACAACGCAAAAAGCTTTGCTAGCAGTGTCACCCTCCTGCACTGGAATGATGGCTCCTCGAGCATAGTCTATGTAGCTTCATGGCATGTCCAACAGCTGCGCAGCATGCTAGCATCAGCTGTCAAGTCGTAAAGAAGGTTCCTGTAGAATAGTTTACGTGTACTACATGTACCTACCGATAGTATCTACTGAATATATCTACTGATAGTACCTACTGATAGTACCTACTGATAGTACCTACTGATAGTACCTACTGATAGTACCTACTGATAGTAGCTACTGATAGTACCTACTGATAGTACCTACTGATAATAGCTACTGATAGTATCTACTGATAGTAGCTACTGATAGTAGCTACTGATAGTATCTACTGATCGTGTCTACTGATAGTATTTACTGCTAGTATCTACTGACAGTATCCACTGAAGCACCATGTAGTAAAGCCTCTGGTGCCAACCTACCACAAATTGATGTTGACCTGAGTGCATCTATACAACTGTAGGCAGAGGCCGGCTCTGCAAGCCTGCCACTGAGTCGCCTAGCAAGCAGAGCTATACCATCAATGGCAAGCTAGCCCAGATATTGTCTTGTTGTCCTGCAGATGGGGGCCAGATGTCATGAGGGACATAATTGCTAGTTGATTGATGTGCAAACACTCAGTTCCTGTACTGACAGTTACCATACTATTGACCTGTACATGTTGATGGTGACCTGAGTGCTTTCATACCCTGCTAGCAGAGTCTGGCTTATTGAGCTTGCCCCTGAGGTGCCTGGCAAGGAGAGCTATACCATCAATGGCAACCCAGTCGTATATCGTCCTTGTAGCCCTGCAGATGGGGGCCAGATGACATCAAAGACATGGTTACTAGTAAACACTGACTTGATTCCTGCGCTGACAAAGACCGTACCACTGACCTGTACAGGTTGATGGCGACCTGAGTGCTTCCATACCCCTGCTAGCAGAGACCGGCTCATTGAGCCTGCCACTGAGATGCCTGGCAAGGAGAGCTATACCTTCTGTGGAGCCCAGTCCTGTGGTGTCATTGGACGGGCGCGCCGGTGGTGTGATGCTGGCAGCTACAGCACATAAGACTGTCACTGTCAGCAACGCAGGAGCACTGGCAGTCATGTATGACATAAAGGTGGGGTGCTGCAACTTCTGGATTGCTGTTTAGAGCTATACAGCTGCACTGTGACTTTGTGTTCAACTTCTATTAGTCATAGTGACCCCGATTGCACTTGGGAATTGGTCTCACATCAGATTGGAAGCTGCTGGCCGAATTCCAAGTTATCACTGTATGGCAAACCTGGTTGGGGCTTGTTGGCGGGTACTGCACATAAGACTGTCACTCTAGATAGCTATCAGCAATGCGGAGCACTCACAGTCACGAATGACGTGAACGTGGCAGTTTGTGCTTCAGTCAGCTTGTGCAGGCTTGGACGACGAGTTGGAAGCTCTCTGCCCAGAGCAGCCCAAACCGGCATTACTGCCTGCCTAGGCAACGAGCTGACTGCAGTGTCTCCAGCCCAGGTCTTACCGTGTGGAAGCTAGGGTTCTGAGTGTTGTCAACATGTTGAGAATTTCCCGTCCCTCCTGCTCCACACAGGTCACAGGTCCCCTGGCATCAACGACAGAATACGAAGAGCCTGACCCACCGCTACCCCCACCAAACGCAACAGCGTCTGACATGGCAGAGCTTCATGCCAAGGTTTGGGCACAGACGAGCTTGGCAGTGGCAGGGTTCAAGGTGCAGGGAATCAAGGGGCAGGTGCAAGGATACGGCTCAAGCACATTCTCTGTAGAGTTCACGCCTAGGGTGGCGGGTACGTGATTTGTTTTCCTCTAGAGTTGCTTGTTCTAGCGGTCTCCTAATGCTTCCAGGCTTGTGTCAACTGTGTGGTGCTTTCTACCAGTTTGATGATAGGGAGATTCAAGGTGCAGGGGGTAAGGACAGGTGCAGGGGTATGACTCGAGCACTTGCTGTTGAGTTAACACCCAGAGTTGCAGGTGTGTTGTTGTTGTTCACTGAACCTGAGTACGATCGCCGAATCTGTGCCAGGGGTCCAATGTTCTGCTGTTGGCTTGGGTGTAGGCGGTTGGCAGGTACAGGGCATCAAGGGGCAATTGCAAGGATATGGTTCCACCACCTCTCCTCAGTGGAGTTCGCACCCCTGATTGCAGATGTATTCTACGCATTTGCGTCGCTGCTGCAAACCTGTTGACAGGCGTGCGTTCGCTATTACAACATGTTAACAGTGGCACCTGCCATTACAAATGTCTGTACGGTTTAGTGTACAGGTTATACAAGGGCCGATCTAGGAAACGTGCTAGGCCGGTGCTTCCGCTCTATAGTCACCAACCACTGAAGCTTTGGGCTTTGAAGTTCACACTCAGTGTGGCAGCCGCTGCTGCATTGTGTTGCAGCGGATTGACTCTTGGCAGCATTTGATCCAGCTGGGCGCCTGCACCAAAGCTGACAAATTGTTATCAGATTGAACCTGATCCAGGCATAAACCGTCTATGTATCACAACCTGATGGCTGATTATCATGCAGGTACACTCCGCTCCTGTAGTTGGCAAGCAGCAAAGCACTTGTTTATTATACCATTGCGCGCTCTCCCTCTACGCCATGTGTCCACATCGCTGGCTGTTGCGCAGGTGTTGTTGAAGTCCCTGTGCTGGTGCGGTTCTCAGCTCCTGAGAACAAGTCTCTGATGTTGCAGCCGGCTCAGCTTACACTCTCTGCCACTGCAAAGGACCTCCCAGTGTCAACACCTACACCCTTGATTGACTTCAAGTGAGTGTGATTGCACTGTATGACCATCATCAACCTAAGATATCTGCCCTATTCGCATGTTATCTACTAGTGCAGCGGTTGCTGACAGCTGTAAAATGGTCTTATACACACAGACTGTGCAGCTGACATTGACTGCTACTGCAAAGACCGCCAGCGTCGTTGTCAGCAAACTTGATGGACTCCTAATGAGTAGGTACAAAGCAGTAAGTGCAAAGCAGTATGAGTGCTATTAGCTGGTCAACTCATTTGCTTTGCGACAGCAGTGGGTGTATAAGCCACCAGCACATCTTATCTTTGTCTTCTGCAATGAAGGAGCATTACCACATAAGTCAATGCGCAAACAAGTGTTGCCCCTTCCAGGCAGAAGCTATCGAACACAAGCACATCACGTTGCTGACCAAATCATGGTCACCTTCGGCCATGATGTGTATGCTTGCAGGAGCGTGATGTACAATCAGCAATATGCTGCTCAGCTGCTGCTGTGTAATGCTGGCAAGTCAGCTATGAAGGCACTGGTAGGCAGCAGGCCTGAGCTCAATGACTGGATTCAATTCATACCAGACTTTGGATTCATTCAGGTGAGCAGAATGTATCTGCCGCTTGCGTGCAGCTGTATCACGCTGTGCCCCGGACTTGATGCGAGCCATTGACCAAAGCAGTCTTGAAACGTGCACAGTCATTCATATATATGCAAGCAGGGCAGCTTCCAACTGTAAGCAGCCTGAACTTGAAGCATCCCGGCGCATTGCCCTCACTGTGCTCATATCCACCATGTCTGCACTCCGGCATGCAGAACAATGACTTCCTCGGTCACCTACAACGTCATAGGTGGAATAAAACCCTTGCAGTGGTGGTCTGCTCAGACCTAACCTGATTCGCATGATATCAGCTAAACCCCTGTTTGTGGTGCTGCACAGGCTGGTGACACCTTCTCAGTGAGTGTCAGCTTGAAGCCCACACCTGAAAGGAACACCAGGCTGGCAAAGTGGCTACTGCCTGACAGCGAGGTGAGCTCATGGTCGTGTTGCAGGTTTGCTCAGAAGCGGTTTGCTTTGTCTGTAAGCTACTGGCGGTGGAAACTTGCCTTTAAGCAATGTACTGCTGCAGTGGCAAACCAGAGCGTATTGCCGGCCGTACATGCACACGTGAACAGAGTATCCTTCTGCTTGCAGGGTGCGTTTAAACAGCCCTCGCAAGTAACAGTACCAGACTACACCCTGCCTGTACCCTTTGAACTCCATTCAGAACCCACAACAACATGACCTTTACCCTTTGAAGCTCAACGGAGATACCAGTGACTGATGTCTAGTTGCATTGCTTGCAGGGCATATTCGAAGTGCCGTTGCAAGTAACAGTACCAGACCAGACCCTCCCAGTACCTTTCAAACTCCGGTTTCAGCCCACAACAACTGACCTCTATCTCAGTCCCTCAATGCTCGACTTCGGCCGGGTGCCGTTGAATGAGTCAGCTGGCGCTTGCCTAACAATAACAAACCCCTCTCTCTTACCCCAACACTACAGCTTTGGGTCTAAGCTGCCGCTAGGCCTTAGCATAAGCCCTAACTCGGGTTATGGTAGGGTTTTGCCGGGCGAAACGTTGCAGCTGTTGGCGCAGTTTCAACCGCCGATACCCGGGTTGCAGTATTTTGAGCTGAAGTGTAGGACGCTGGCTGGCAGGGTGTTCAAAGTGGAGGGCAAGTGTGATGGGCTGGAATTGGATGTAACAATGTCACATAACAGCGTCAAGGTAGGTGGTTGTCTTGGGGAAGGGTCATGGGTGGTTTCGCATCCTTTTGATGTATAGATTTTGTGCTCTATACATCGTCACTTATGGTGATAATTCAGGTGCTGTTTTGGATGTGCATGGACTTCAAGCATTGCGAAGCACTAGCAGGGCTCTTGAAGTTGATGCAAAGCGTCATGTGCTTGAACTGGATGTTACTTTGTCGCATAACAGTATCAAGGTAGGGTGCTGTTCTGGGGGGCAGTTATATGTGGTGTTACATAGGTGCCGGGCATCCTTCGCAGAGTGGTGCGCCGGCATTCTATGGCAGTCTATTGGTTGCTAGTGATGTGTATGAATTTGAGCAACAAGAGGTAGTAGCAGGGTGCTTAATATTGAAGGGAAGTGTGATGGACTTGATCTGGTTACCTTGTCGCATAACAGCATTCAAGGTAGGGTGCTGTCTGCGGGAATGCATGATGTTGCAAAAGGTTTCGATCCCCTTTTCTGTGAATGTCGCGCCGTATGTAATAGAGGCATCAGTGATGGTCTGGCGGCCGCATTTGCTGTTTGTGCATCTGAGCGGTAAGTATTAGCAGGGTGTTTATTGTTGAAGGAAGTGTGACGAACTTGAATTGGTTGTTACTTTGTTACATAACAGTATCAAGGTGAGGTCAAAGGCTGCAGGCTGTAAATGGAGGCTGCCAGACGTGCTGCTTTGCAGTGACCTTTGCTGCAACAAAGTAGGCTTTCTCACTAGGTTCTGCAGCGGACGTACGCTGATTTTATCCTTTTGCCAGTTGGCTGGCTGAATCAGCAAAGGTGCATGAATTCAAGGCGTACGCGTAATGCAGCCTTGCTTCATAAGCATCAACACATTGCACACATTTCCTGGCTGCTCTGGACTGGTGAGAACGTCAACTTTGTGCGGTTGAGTGATTCTGGTCAGCTGGCCAGGCTGAAAAGAACGCGATTCTGTGCTGGTCATCAAGGCACAATCCGCATGTAGCCCTCTTATGCCGCAACCTGGGTGTCTGTCCCCCTGTCGTTGCAGTTCCCTGCCACGGAGGTGAATGATGCCAACAGCGCCTCAGTCATCCTCTACAACAAAGGCAGCAAACTGCAACTCTATGAATTTGGAGTTCCCCAGGGCAGCCACATACAAGTCACACCACGCGTAGGTTGCTTACACCCAAACAGCAGTATGCGCCTGCAGTTAGACTTCACGCCACCCATGGCGCTACTGCAGCAGGATGCAAGCAGCGGCGCTGCTTCTTCTGCCGGGGCAGCAGCTGCTGCTGCTGGCAGTGCTGCAGATAGCGGCGCTGCAGCTGCTGCTGCTGCTGCTGCTGTGATCAGTGCATCAGGAGGAAAGGCCGCTGCATCGACAACAGCTCCTGCACAAACAGATGCCCAGCAGCAGCAGCAGCAGTCGGAGGCTGATCCTGCACCTGCAGATGTATACAGCAGCAGTACCAGCGGCAGTGACAGCGGGTGGTCATGGTTCCGGGAGTGGCTGCTGCCATGTTATGTAAGGCCGGCTGGGCCTCAGGACGACCTAATAGCCCTCGGCTTGGATCAAAACCGCGACAGCATTGGCCCAAGCACTACTAGCAACCTCAGCAGCACTGCCATTGGGCTTGCTGGCACTGCTGCTGCAGCTGGCAGCAGTAACAGCAGTGGTGACACAAGTAACAATGTTAATGTGTTGCATCTGGCTGTTACAACGTGTGCTGTGGCCCCTGAGCTTCATCTTGTGTCACCAGAGTTGCCAAAGCCTCCTGGCAAGAACTACTTTGTGATGGATTTCGGAGCTCTGCCGGTTGGAGAACGAGTCACTAGACAGCTGGAGCTGGCCAACAAAGGTATGTGTTTATGTCATGTTAAGGGACATCACTATATTCTGGTGTTCGGTGGTTTGTTTGTCAAGAGAGGCAAGCTACAAACTGATGCTCTCACTATCTCAGCCAGTAGTCTCCACTGATGACTATGTGTACTGGTCAACCCTCGCAGCAAGAAAGTTCGTTTCTGACTTTGAAAGCTGAGTTTATTACATGTGCCAGCCGGTGGGATTTAGTCTGTGGACTCCGGCTAGCCACAACATCAAGCACCTTCTTCCCTGGCCCACTCAATGCTAGATAGTCGTTTCTGACCCGGTACTCGGATGAGTACCATGGCCCAAAGAGGGTTAACACAGCCTATGGGATCACACACAACATTACTTCTTCTAATCTGACTCTCTCTGTCTTGCCCTGTTGAGTATGTAGTGTTCATCCCCACTGTACTTCTGGCTGTTGTAACATGTGCTGTGGCTCTGGAGCTTTATCTGGTGTCACCAAACCTTGTGAGACGGCAGCACAGAGGTGCTGCTTGCACTCTCAAGCACTGTATCCTCACCACACCACACCCACCCACCTGCAGCTTCATGGGTGATGTGTACTCCCCGTTGTTGGCAAGACACAGCCGTTGCTGCTGCTCACAGGCCCAAATGTCGCTCCGTTATCCCATGCTCTTGCTCGCAGGGTCAGACATTGTGCCGCTGTCGTGTGGCCCCCTGGACCCGGCTGGCATCTTCTCCATTGTGACAGCTCTCAGGCCAATTGAGGGCAACAGCAACGCCAAGATACTGCTGGCATTTTCACTGAAGGCACGTGATGTTGTGATAATGTGTACTGACTCGCTGTCCTGGTTACACTGCTGCCTGCAGGGTCAGATGTTGTGCCGTTATCCTGTGGCCCCCTGGACGCTGCTGGTATCTTCTCCTTTATGACAGCTTTGAGGCCAATTGAGGGCGCCATTGGCCTGGACTGGCCTCAAAGCGCCAAGATGCTGCTGGCATTCTCACCACTGGCATCTAATGTATCCAATGTGTACCGACTCGCTGTCCTGATCAAACTGCTGCCTGCAGGGTCAGATGTTGTGCAACTGTCGTGTGGCCCCCTGGACCCTGCTGGTATCTTCTCTATTGTGACAGCTCTCAGGCCAATTGAAGGCAACAGCAGCGCCAAGATACTGCTGGCATTTTCACCGCAAGCCTGCACAGAGTACTACGAGTTGTTGACCCTCAAGTAAGAAAGGGCGGATCTACCGTTTGAATTGACCTGGTGTGGCACGTGTGGCGATTCCAGATGCAGAATGATGCGTGTTCTGACGTCTGAAGAGTCACAGCTGCAGTGATGCAGAGTATGCTTGCACAGACATACACGTGTATGTTGCACCTCCACTGTCTGCTTGTGATCTCTCCACTGCAAACATTCAGCAGTATGCAGGAAAATGTAAGTTGCACAGCTGTGAGGGTTATTGATGGCTTGGATGCTGGTTGTGTAAGCCAATGAAATGAGAGAGAGAAGTTACAGTGGATACCTCACCATCTAGATTGGTACTCTCCACACCCAATAGGAAACCGATTGAAACCAACAAAGGATAAGCCCAGATGAAACCCTGTCAAGCACTCACTCCCTGTTTTCGCTTTTGTGTTGTGCTATGTAGGTCTGCAAAGAGCAGGTTTCGAATTGCACTAAAAGGTCGTGGCATTGCTCCGACGATCTCTATCAGCCCCGCAACAGCAACTGCCAGCAATGGGGGGCTCAACTTTGGCGATGTGCTGTTGTCAGATCCAGTCAGCAAGGAGTTGAGAGTAACAGTTACCAACACGTGTCCTTTCAACATAACATATAACACACAGTTCATAGGACCAGCCCCAGGCGCTGCTGCTGCCAGCACAGCAGCAGCAGCAGCGGGCCGGCCGGGATCTAGTGGTACAGCGGGGGTGCTATCCAGCAGCGGGGGTGCCGCTGATGCTAAACCCAAGCCGGCAGCAGCAGCAGCAGGAGTCCAAGGTTCTGCTGCTGCTGCTCCAGCAGTAGCAGCAGGACCTCCGGCTCCTGCTGCTACTGCAGACAGCCCCTCTGCTCCCAGTGGATGTTTCTACTGCAAGCCCTGCAGCGGAACATTGGAAGCTGGACAGTCTCAGGAAATAACAGTGATATGTGCCCCTGCAGGGCCCACGGGGCAGGGCTTTGGTCCGTTCAGCCCTTATGTCACAGACAGGCTGCAGATTCTGGTACCTTATCAGCAACAGGATGTGGTAGTGCCTCTGCAAGCTTGTGTATGGCCGGATGGGGTATTTATTGCTGGGCCGGGGTACAGCAGCTGTAGCAGCAGGAGCAAGGTTGCAGCTGGCAGTGTCAGCAGTAAGCAACCAACAGCAGCAAAACAGGCTACAGTACATATAGACCCCTTCGCCGCTGTGCTGGCTGCTGCAGCAGCAGCAAGCAGCGCTAATGCTCCGGCCCCTGCAGCAACCCCAGCCAAGGGTAAGCAACCGCCGGCAGCAGCAGCAGCAGTGCAGCAGACCCCGAGTCAGCAGGGTTTAGGGCTTTCAGGGCTCAGTGTCTCACCACCTGGGGGTTTAGCAGCTGCTTTGGCTGCTGCCGGGTATTGTGACCTAACACTAGGCTCGGTAGACCTTCCTGGGCCCGTAGCACCAGGCCAAACCA
>NSMO01000662.1:0-11935 GCA_002588565.1 Coelastrella sp. UTEX B 3026
CTGAGTTATCTCAAAGTGCAGGGTGGCAGTAGTACTTGTACGGAATGTCCTCCTGTAACGAATATTGCTTCTTGTACGTGTGAGCACTTGCTGACACACCGCTGCTGTGCCTAGCACCCTGCAGCTCATCACCAACTACAGCTAACAACGTTGTTAGCACTCAAGACACACACCCCGGCAGCTTGTTGTGCTTCTTTTGCTTGTGTTTGTAGGGTGGCAGTATCACTTGTATGTGTGAGCACCTACTGACACACCGCTGCTGTGCCTAGCACCCTGCAGCTCAGCACTCTATACCGCTGCTTATGAGAAGGGCTCACAGTCGTCAGCACTTCTCACAGTTCCAAGCACTGACTCAAAGTACACATACTGCCAGATAGTATCTTGAAATTCTTATTCATTGTTCGTTGTGCTTGTGTTTGTAGGGTGGCAGTATTACCTGTACAGCCCTTACCGACACACAGCTACTTTGTTTTTGAGAGAGAGAGAAGTTACAGTGGATACTTCACCATCTAGAATGGTACTCTTCTACTGTACCCAGCACCTTGCAACTCATCACTCTCTACTACTACCAACGTTGTCAGCACTTACTCACAGTTTTAAGCACTTACTCACAGTTGTAAGCACTTACTCAAGACCCACACATACTGCCAGATGGAATCTCTATGTGCATTGTTTGTTGTGCTTGTGTGTTTGTTGTGTTTGTAGGGTGGCAGTATCACTAGAACGGCCCTTACCGGCACACCGCCCTTGTGCGTAGCAACCTGCAGCTCATGATCTTTATGCCTGCCAACGTTTTGAGCACTTATTGGAGACACACACCCTGGTAGCTCTAAGATGTATTGCTCATTGTCCTTGTGTTTGTAGGGTGGCAGATTCACCAGCATGGCCCTTACTGACACACCCCTCCTGTGCCCAGCACCTTGCAGTTCATCAAATTTCATGGCTACCAACGTTTTGAGCACTTACTGGAGACACACACCCTGGTAGCTCTAAGATGCATTGTTTGTTGTGTTTGTGTTTGTAGGGTGGCAGAATCACCTGCATGGCCCTGACTGACACACCCCTCCTGTGCCTAGCACCTTGCAGTTCATCAATCTTTATGCCTGCCAACGTTTTGAGCACTTACTTACTCAAGACACACACGCACACACACAGTGGCGGCTCTAAGATGTATTGCTCATTGTCCTTGTGTTTGTAGGGTGGCAGAATCACCTGCATGGCCCTGACTGACACAGAGCTGCTGCTGGGCACGACAGCAGGCACACTGCAGCAGTTTGATCTGTACAGCGGCACACAGCAGCTGATCACGAGGTTTGAACGAGCTGTCACTGCACTGCTGCCACAGCAGCAGCAGCAGCAGCAGCAGCATGGGATTGAAGCTGGCGACTGGAGTGTTATTGTAGGACTGGCAGACGGACAGGTGGGGGGCAGAGGTGACGGCTGGTATTCTAGGGCACACAGCAGCAGCAGCAGCAGCAGTGGCAGCAGCAGCAGGAGTGGCAGCAGCAGCAGGAGTGGCAGCAGCAGTGCGCAAGATATAAGGGTCAAACCCCGTTCTGTGTGCTCTTGTCAGGTATAGAGCTGTCAGGATACAGCAGGTGCAGCAGCAGCAGCAGTGGCAGTGGCAGCAGCAGTGCGCAAGATATCAGCGTCAAACATCCCATGCTGTGTCCTTTGAGGTAAAAAATTGTCAGGGTAGGGTTTAGGATCATATACCCCACCAGCCCTTATGGTTCACAGCAAATGGGGTGGCAGGGTGTAGCTGGCCGGCCATTTTTTACAGCAGCATACAACCCACAGCTTACTGTCTGCACCTACAGCTTGTTACTGTGCTCGCTACTGCAGCTTTCGGTAGCAGCTGCCACAGTAATCAAAATCATCAAGGTCATCAGACAGGAACCTATCTGTCTGTCATGCATTGGATCCCCAGATTGTGTGCTGTAGCGTAACTTAGTAGGTATAGCACCCCGTATACCTACTATTTGCACTATAGTAGGTATCGGGTGGTGGTGGTTGTCATCGCCCCCCCCCCCCCATCGTGGTTTGTGGTCCGCCCCCACAGCATCTTGTAACACTCCTACGATCCTGCTACGTGTGTGTGTTGTGCTTGTAGGTGATCTGCAGCTCATGCAGCACGGGGCAGCAGTTGTGGAAGTTGCCAAACAGATATCCAGCCAGAGTTATAGGCTTGAACATCACAGAGTATTCTCAACAGCAGCAGCAGCAGCAGTGCTCCCAGCAGCAGCAGCAGCCCAAGGCACTGATGCAGCAGAAACAAGCTAGAAAGTGCAAACACCATCAGGATCAGGCGGTTCTTCTGGCCCAGGGACGACAGCAGCAGCAGCAGCAGCAGGAGAACATGCTGCTAGTGTTGAATAGTAGATCGCAGCTGATCAGCTGGATGTCACCTGAGCCCCAGGCTGGCAGCAGCAGCAGCAGCAGCAGTGTTGAGGTCAATCCAGACAGATCTAGTTTGTGGCCTTTAGCTGTATGTAGTTTGCACGATAGGCAGCCGGGAGCTGTGCGTAGCACTGCTGCTGCTGCTGGCAGCAGCACATGCATGGTTTGTCCGGAGTTTGGCAGCAGTTGTGTGTTTGTCGGCAGCAGCGATGGCAGCATAGCTGTAGTGGATGTTGGGGGTTGTACGGGTGGCAGCAGCAGCAGCAGCAGCCGTGGTTCTGGTGCAGGATCTGTTGGAGATAGTGTGAGAGATCCTGCAGTGTCTGACAGGGCCATGGGAGCCGCAACACCACCAGCACACGCACACAGTGGTGCACACAATTTGCAGCAGGACTCGCTACAACGTACAGTTGACGCAGGACACAGTGGTCATGATCAGGATACTCAGCAGCAGCAGCAGCAGCAGCAGCAGCAGCAGCATAAGACAGTTATCACCCAAAGTGTCAGCTGTGAAACAGGTTTGGGCTTACAAGTCGTTAGGACTTGCTCACTTCAGAAACTCTCCAGTACATTAGCTCAAAGGCAAGCAGCAACAGCTAGCATGATCAACAGTCATACTGTTGCTGATCATCAGCACGATGAACACAGCACAGACAGACTAACAAAGAAGGGCAGGAGCATCAGCAAGTTGGTTGTTTTTGATGCCGAGAGACCTTTGAACAGCAATTCAATTGATGTTGGTGTCAATTGTATCGTGTTCACTGGGGCGGGCCAGCTGCTGGTGGGGCTGAGGTCAGGATATGTCTGCTTGTTGAGGTTTAAGCAGGCTGTGCAGCTGCTGTGAAACCCTGCGTGATTAATTTCAGTATGGCTCTGCAGGTGTGGTGAAACCCTGTGTTATTACACATTGAATCAAGCAGGGCATGACAGTTATGATCGCAGAGCCTCTGAGAAGGTTTGGAACTCAGCTCATGCAACGTTTTGTAGCCCCTATGTTGCATGCGTCTAGATCTAACCAGCCTTCAAGGCTGGAGGTAGGCTACCTCCAGTATGCTGCTGTTGCTATGAGGCCAGCACGAGTCAAGTTCCTGGTCGGCAGCAGGAATAAGAATAAAACGCATCACCAGCGGGCGGCTCACCAGCAGATGGGGCACTTTCAGGTTTTGAGTCTGTACGCCCCTACAGTTCCTTGGCAAACTCGCGGAAGTCGCAACTGTACTCACCTTGAGCAACTACCAAGCGCGGTACAATGCCTGTGCTGAATGGATTAGAGCAGCGCGTTCGTCGCGGCAGGCTGCTTGCTGGGCACGCATGCCTGCTCTGACCGTCGGGGGCGGGAGCTACCAAGGGTGCGTGGAGCGTACCGACGTCCACGTCACAAGCTTCAACCCTCAACATGCGCCGTCACGGTGGCCTGAGGTGTTACGTGTAAAACACAATGCGACGTTGCGTCGCTGATGCTGTAGGAATTACCGCGGGCTCTTGTTCGGCCGCACTGCACACTCTAAGCCAGGGTTACATCCGAGGCTTGTAGGGTGCAAAACGTGGCGCAGACGACGTACGATAAGCTATTCATGAATCATGGTACCCTGCTACCCATGGCCTGAGCCATCGGTGCGGCTCAGTCGGCGCGGCAGCAGCTGCAGAATGCAGACGGGCTGCTGCGGGGTCGCTCGTTGTGGACTCCGCCGCGATCATTGTATCAGTAGGATGCAGCCTCATTCGAGTCTACTGTATATACATTGCTGGTGTGTCGAACGCACGGTGTGGCGGTCTTGGCGGGCCGGTCGAACAGTGTTGCCGTTTGCGCATCCAAACAGACCGAGCTGCACACCGGGCGAGCACCTCGCTCACATGTCGTACATGCCGTATGCCAGGCTAGCCAAGCGCCATCTGCTGCAACTCTCCTACCACCCGTTTGGATTCTTCTAGATCAGTAAACACTGTCTGTTTGCACCCCAGCTGCAACTCTTGCTGGTTTATGCCTGCAGCGACTTCCCCCAGCTGCTCTATTTGCTGCTGCCAAGAAGCTAGCTTGTCAGGTGTCACTGCTAGTCCTGTCGCTGAGCTGCTGAGCCGCTGCGCCATGGATGCGACCTCAAGCTCTTTCAGCAGGTTCTGTAGCAGGCAGTTCAAACAACGTTACGCAATGTCACATGAGAGTGAGGACCCCACCGGACACAGCATCGCAGGCCTTGTACATGCCCACAATACTCCGGATACACAGTGTGCGCCTGGCTGGAAAGCTCCCAACAAGGGCAGAGCCCGTCACCATGATCAGCTCAAGTCTTTGTTGGGTGGCGACCCCCCGCATGGCACTGCAGCTTTGCCAGTGCATCTATCTTGTTGCGTTGGCTCCGTTTACTTTACAAGGAAAGCCCAGCAATGCCAGCAGTAGCAAGCCAGGTTCGCAGTTAGGCAACTGTGCTCGAACCAGGGTAAAGATTCCTTGCACATGCGGCACACAAACAAAGAAGGTCTACACCAACCTGCATTTTCCTTGCAAGCTCCTTTGCGTGTCTATCTAGCAGAGCCACCATACCCATGTTCCTGCTATCAATGAAGGCCATTGCTGCTGTCAAAGCACGGTTGAACGAGCGGATAGCCTCCTTCAGATCATCTAATAACACCTGTACAGGCAGGCAGCACAACATCACCATTGCTGAAGATTCATGGTGGGGACCCAAGGTATGACGGGAGCATTCCAGAACTGAATGTCCTTCATGGGATCCACCTCAGTAGCCACCCTGCTACATACGGGACTGACCAACAGCTGTGCTGCAGTGGCATTCAAGTTTGCATTCATGTTCAGTCAACACGGCTGCCAGATGTGCTTTCTACGCAGCTGCGACGCTGCAAGCCATGAGCATTGCTCGACCTCCCAGTAAATACTACACAAAGTCTGAAGCAGCAGTGTGGAAGACTCTTGGCAGGACGCCTCAAGCTGCAGCTGCTTCTCAAGTTTCATACGGCAAGTCAGTGGTTGGCCCAGGGTCAGATCCAACAGTCACCTGGTCAGTGTGTGGCAGCTTGCCAGCATTAGCTGGCCCCCAACCCGCTGCTGTTGAGTACATGTCCTGAACTTGGGACGGCCTGAGGCTAGCAAGGTTCTCTCGGGACTGCCAAACATCTTTTACCTTCAGCTTGAACACTATGAAATCAGCTAGCTTTGACGGTTGTGGGGCGAGTTCCCTGCAGTCAACAGCAATAGAGTGAGCATCTTGGTGGGTATGCATGTGTCAAGTGAAGCTTGTGCGCTTCACAGGAGCTACCAGTCACGTTGCTGGTATGAAGCATCTATCGAATGCTGCATTTGACAGCGGAACTCAGAGGCAAAGGGAAGCAGCTGCCCTGTCTGGCAGCATGTGCTAATTGTGTATCCATTGTGACACCACCCGGCCAGCTGCTGTACATAGGATTAGCATGTGTAACGTGACGGCTGAATGCATGGAGCTGGGTATGTAACTTAGAAGTTGCAAACAGCTTATCACTAACAGCACATTCAAGCCAAAAACAGGCCATGAAACAAACTTGCAGCAGGGGGAGGTAATGCTCAATACTTGACAAATGGGTGCAGCTGCGCTATAGTAACATGGAGCTCAGTCCCAGCTGCACTGACTATCACACATAAGATACACCACAACCGCTGCACTCACAATATTACAGTAAACCAATTACCAGGCTGCTGCAATTAGCAGTACGTGTGTTCTTACCTGACCAGTGTGTGTAGCTGTGCCATGATGGCATGACACTCCCTCCGCGCTGCACTGACAAGCATCATGGCAATAGTAGCTTGAGCTGATGACAGCTTTGCCATGTAGGTGGTCTTCAGGAAGGCTGTCTGCAGCTGCAGCATACCAACTGACTGGTTGTCCAGCACTACCTGCAACTGGGCTTGCCACTCCCTGTAGGACAAACCATAAAAAGTTTGCTGTTTCGCATGCCATTGCTATGGCCACAAGGTTGCACTACTCAACGGTGCAAGTGCATGAGTACCCACAACGACATGACTGAGGCAACCCCTGGCGGTAACTGGCATCCGACAGCAATCACAGCTGGCGCCTGTCCAAGCAATAGGTACAATATAGCCCCACTAACTTTGCACTACTATGGAGTTCAATCACGCGCTAGAAGCACAATCATGGGATATGAAATTTATGGCATGCCTGCCTCTTCTGAGACAGTAGTTGCAACCAGAATGAAACCCACCGACTCAACTATCTGCAGCTGATGTCAACATCAGCTGCAAAAGCTGGGGTACAGCAGATCAAGCACCTGGCACATGCACAAGTGTAAGTACCTGAGCAGCAACATATCCTTGCGCAGCTGAGCTACTGTATGCTGCTTGGCCTTGTAAGCAGCTGGGTCCCACATGCGGGCAAAGCTCAACAGCACTGACAGGTCAGCCAGTGCGTCAGTCACCACAGCTGTCTCACGGTAGCTACGCATGACCTGCGGGTGCAGATGCACAAACCCCCTGCACCTGTAGATTGACTTGAGATGGCTGTGAGAACTGACTTGTATAAGACCAGCAAACCTCTGCTATGGGAATGTGCATTTTCTGCTCAATGCGGGACTAATTCAACCGTAGTTTGCTCAACAACACTGTGTGCAGCTGCCGTAAACCAACAACCATCCTGACACAAGCTGTGCAAGAGAACAAATGCTTAATCTATCGACGGTATTGACTGTCGTAGGTGGCTGTGATTCCCACTAGTGCCAGGTCCACCTGTGGGGTTATAGGCACAACTCTAGCACCAGTTCCTGTACAGCCATGTCCTTGGACTTAATTCACATGTATGTTATTCAAGGCTGAGATGCATCCCATATGGCTGAAGATGAAGTGCCCGCTGATGGGGATCAAGGCTGAGATTCGTCTCATATGGCTGAGATTGTAGTGCCAGCCTGTACCTGCTGGTCCATAGACCTTCTCAACAGCCCAAGGTTGTGATCCCCGACCATCATCAGCAGTAGCATGCCACCTTCACCGCCCTGATCATTGTCCTCAAGAAAAGCTGGTAAGGGTATCTGTCCGGGTATTGCTGCCGGCTTGCCTGCATTATGAGACACGAAGGCAACAATTGGAGCCAGGCAATAACAATCGAATCCACCTTACGACTGTCGGCAGCACACCATGAACTGTGTGCATAGGCTCTACTCTGCAACAACCAGGCAATGATGTGCACAAAGCTCTTCTGACCTTCAGCAACCACAAAAGCCCTCTGATGCTAGACTGTGCGAGCCCTGAACAACATGCCTCGCGTGCAGCCGCTACCATCCCTGACGTTGCCGTCATTGCCTGCCTCTACACACTGCAGCTGCACATCTACTGTTGTAACTGGACTAAACTGTTATCAAGGCGTGTGCGGGCCCGGGGAAGGGGGGGAGGGAGAAACAGCGCCCCACTATTTGCAACAGACGACGCACCAACTGCTGATAACCTTCAAACATGGTTGTCCATTGCCTCCTGACAATTCTTGCCCCTGTAGCCCATGCCTCAATGGCACAAAGCAAGTGGCTAGTGTGCATTCTGAATCACTGTACGCACACCTGCTGCCAGTGTCCACCCTTGAAGCTGACACAGCACACACATAACAAAAGAAGCATATCATTGCAACCTACAAGTGGCATAGCTTGCGACTGCTAGGTACCCACCTGCTGCTGTGACGCCTCCAGACATCAGGTCACCCTCCCCCCCCCCTCCCACCCACCCACATCTCATCCCACTAGCCGGTATCTCAAGTCCACCCCTTGGCAGTGGCCGGACAGGGTTTCAAGCAGAGCAGCCAGTGATGGATGTTTCAGTGTGTCCACTAATGAAGTTAAAACAGCACACACACAGCAAAACAGCATAAAATACATAACAAATAACGAACACGATGCAGCTTGCGGCTGCTAGGTCCCCACCTGCTGCCAGTGTTGCTGCTATGATGCCTCCAGACATGGATGTCATTGTCTCCCGCATACCTCCGCCTCTTGCCCCACTAGCCGATGTGCCAAGTCCACCCCTGGGCAGTGGCCGTACAGAGTCTTCAAGCAGAGCAGCCAGTGATGGGTGTTTCAGTGGCCTTGGTGCTGCTTTCAGGATGTACACTAGATGCTCAAGGATGTCCTTTGAAAGGCCCTGCATATCAAAAGGTATGTTTGCAGACCGTGATCTTGGCAAACAAACAAGGAACAAGGACAGTGCTAGTACTAGTGCTTGAGTGGGCCTGGTGGCGGCAATCGCATCTGGCTCATGATCAGGTGCTGCTTTGAGCACGCATGTCAAGAGCTCAGACTATCACTCTTGAGAAGTCTGGAAGTCCTGCAGATGTTACCGTCAGCCATGTTACACAGTCATTCTGCCAATGATGGATGTTTCTGTGGCGCGCTGCCCTCAGCATACACAGTGTGTATGATTGGCATTCATGCTGCAAGTATGATGACCTGGACGCCGGAGAGATCAGCAACCACCAAGTGTAGGTAATGGCACATGCCCGGCAGTCTTTGGCTTATATGCAGCAGTGCTTAGGGTTGCACAATATGCATAAACACAGTTTGCCTGCATTGTGATGCAGCCTATGGCTAGCGTGCAGCCTCAGGCATAAGGCGATGCATCTTTTCCATCCCTGAACCTGGACCATATGTGAAGAATAGATATGCAGAAGCACCTTGTTTTGCAGCAGTTTGGTCATAGCTGCTGCGCTAGCATTGGGGGCAACATCCAGCAACAAGATAGAAGGCACAGCATTACAGTAGGTCATATGGGCCCCACCCCGTACCTTCAACAGCTCCTCCATGCTGGGTCCAAGTGTGACACATGTTGGCGCCAGAAGCAGGTTGACTATCAGAGCATTATCTGGTGACTCTAGGTGCGCCTTGAGACCAGAGACAGCTCCAACAAGCAAATCCAGATAGCTCTGCAAACGGACACAGCAGATGAACAGCAGTAAAACAGACGCCTCACTCAGAGTACATGGAAACCATGGTCCAAACCCGTTTGGGCAGAGAAGCCCAACACACAGGGATATGGACGGGGCCGATCACCTCATGACCACACGAACATCTAAGCACAGGTTGAGGTGTGTGGATAATTCAAAGCAGCTGACAAGCCTCCCGAGCATGCAGTGGGAGATGGTAAACAAACAATTGTCCCTATTGCAAGCTGCAGGACTCATCATTCACTTCTGAACAGAGTATCCAAGTGCTATGGGGTGAGTGTGCGTGAGAGAGGGAGAGGTCAGCTTTGATGCGCACACCTAGTCAGTGCTCTGGCATACCTGTAGTACATGCAGGCCCAGCAGCCTCAAGAAGGCGGGCAACCTTCGAAGGTCATACAGGGCAGCTGCATGTTTGGCCGCAACAGCAGCCCGCTCAGCACATATCTGTCAGCAGACACAAGTGCAATACAGACATGTCACAACATTGAGACCTTCGAACACCACATCGATGACAACATGTGTACTGCTATTGAAGGCAAGCACAGAATCCGTGACTGATTAGTGGTTGCATGGGCATCCGCTGCAAGGCAGCCTGAATCACAACGCCTCTGCACTGCAGAAGCTTGCAGCAGGACTACTGCTGACACCCTGCAGCAAGTATGCTTTCCGGGTACACCCTGTCTGCACAAAAGCTTGCTGCTCCGACAGAAAACCATCCTATCAGCCCCATAGCAGCAAACACCTTGATTGGGCTGAGGCCCTGTGCTGCTCCTGATGAAGGGTCCTTGTTGTACTCATTCAGCTCCCTATGCAGTAGCTGCTCTGCTGTCTGCAGTCTGATGGCCATCTGCTCCACTTCTGAGATGATGCTGGCTATAGTGCGTGCAATCATGGGGGCTAATCTTGACCTGCAGTAGGAGTGCAGAACAATCTCCGGTAGCAGCTCTGCTTATAGTAAGTGCTGTTGGATGCAGAAAGTTGGCAGGAACATGGGACCTGCCATGTGAAGGTGTCAGTTTACCTCGCAGGTCAATGCACTTACTGCAGGCACTGCTTTGCAGGTGCTGGCATGAACCCAGAGCCCGTCTCAGTGGCAATGCCCAGCAGCGTCCTTACAGCTGGTACTCCTGCTGAGTCTCCACCAGCGTTTCCAGCTTGTACAACCCAGATGACATAGGCTCCAGCGCTCCGGCTCTCTGTACAGCTGCCAGCTTGCTTCTGGAATCGTTGAGCAGTTTGAGGTAGGGTGGCTTTAGGATCAGCAACTGCTTGGCTAGCTGTTGGCGGTTGCGTTCATAGACAACACGCCGGACATTGGCATGCCACCTGCAGGACAGCAGGCCCAGCTACAGTTGACTGCTGCAATACAACGGCTTACAGGGCAACTGCCCATCACACTGATGCTGTACCACTAGCGCTGTAAGCCAGCTCCTGATGCTGTATAACGTTGTGCATGCCAGCAACAGCTGGCAGCGTGGTAGTTCCATATCAATGCCAGTGCTGCTCTGCATTGCAAGGTAGCTAGACTGCAGCCCTGCTGGCTCCCCAGGCGTGATGATGCAAGCCACATACCTTCGCAGTGTTTGGCCCTGCCACAGCTGACTAAAAGCAGGGAGGGACCTAAACAGCTTGAACATGCTCCCATCCCGGACCCACTGGCCTATGGGGGTGTGTATGCTTGGGACACCATTGCCGATGCACTGCAGGAATGCCAGGTAACGGTACATTACAAAGTGGTGGCTTCACACATGGCTCTGAGGTTTCCTGCAACTGCAATCTGTCACTCAAGCATGCTCGTGCAAGTACACAGCGTATCTGCGGACTTTCATGGGGGAACATCGAGTCTGCCTGGGGCGCTAGCAGCTGATTGGTTGCGTGCGGGCAGCAGCGCACCTGCACAACGCCTGTTGCTGTCATGGTGAAGTATGCTGCAGGAAGCTGGTTGCGCTGTACGGCCTGCAGCTCATACTGAGAAGGTTCCCAGCAACGTTGGCTGCGGCGCTTCCTGGGACTGACATCGACGCCAAGCTGCTCTGCCACTGCAGCAGCTGCATCCTGGGCTGCATCTGATGGTATGCAGTGGACCAGCTTAGGGGCTGCATCCAACCCATTCTTTGCAAAGTGCTGTAGCACATCACCAGCCTGCATGAGGTGGGTATTACAGCAGGTGGCTGAACTGCAGAAGCCGCTGAGTTGTGTGCCCCAATACTGCAGGACCACCATGAATAAGACCGTTTGCAGCCAGGTCAGCTGCACACCATGCTCATCATCTATGTGCCATCGATGCTGAATCAGAGCATGTCAGCATACAGTGGCACGCTACGGTTTACCAATCTGAGGGGGGACTGTAGATGATTCAAAATGTTACGCATGATGCCAAGCTGCAAGATAACCTGTTGCTAGCGACAAACAGCATGCTGGCTTACAGTGCTTATGGGACTTCGCTGCATTACAGAAGGAGGACTCCCTGGGCTAGCCGGTCGAGACCTGCTGCTTGCCGCACTAGATGGTCGGGACCGGCTGCTGGGCGAGCTCGGCCTATGCGCTGCCAGAAAGGATCGCAGTTTCTCTGCTGTCTCTCCCACTTGCACACATGTTGACTGCAGGGACGA